>JANBQS010000005.1:0-87410 GCA_027577415.1 Coemansia sp. RSA 922 | reverse complement strand
AGTCCCCGTGAAGCACGCAAGTTTATTGACAGTGTTAGCGGCCAAGAGACACTACGCAGCCAGCGGGAATTCGAAGAACGACAAGCGCAACTAGCCATTGAGCAAGGGGACCGAGACCTAGTTCCCGGCGAATTTCTGCACTTACCTAATGAGGTTCAAACACCTATGCGTACGCTGGCGGCACTAGTGTACGTAGACTCGGAGACTTTGGGGGTTGTTGGTAAAATGTTGGCGCAGATGCAGCGTATTGGCGTAGCACCCATCGTTGTCACCAAGGCCAATGACCATATTAGTGCTGTTAGGAGGACACATATGCTGGCGGACGCTGTGGAAAGGGAGGGCGGAAGGGCAAGACCTATTTGTGGCGGAGTGTTTGGTGCGGATGTGTGTAGTGAGCCGATTACTGCGGCTATTGCCCAAGGTCAGATCCCTGTTATTGCCCCACTGGCAGTGGACAGTGGACAGCAATTGAGGGTTCTTGATAGTAGTGTGACGGCTTTGGCTCGTGCGTTGGCGGCTTTGGAGGGGTCAATGTCCGTAGCTAGGCTTATATTGCTGGGCGGCGAGTCTGGTATTACTGCGGGTGGTGAGTTGCAGCGTTTGGTTAATCTCGAAGAAGACTATGTGAGGCTGGAGTCGAGTTGTGAAAGGACTGGGGCGTTGCAGCTTATGCGTACTTGCCTGGGTATTTTGGCGCCTACTGCTGTGGGTATCGTGGCATCGGTACATGCGGATCCGTCACTGGTACTCAAGGGCTTGATTTCTGAACGTCCTACGGCTGTACCACAGTTTAAAAAGCCCGAGAGCCCTGTGGTTGCTCGTATTCTCGATGGAGTACCCAATTACCAGCCGATATACGAACATGTCAAAGAACCTGCTCTTATCCAGCCATCTCAGTTCACTTTGCTTCGACATGGGTTCCGTATTCAACGACACACATCGCTAGACACAGTGGACATTGACCGGTTACGCTGTCTGTTGGAGAGCTCTTTCCAGCGAAAACTGGATATGGCGTATTTTGAGCGTTTGCGGCACTTGGGTATTCAAATAGTTGTGGCGGGCGAGTACCAGGGCGCAGTCATAGTTACTTTTGAAAAGACCTCGGGTGAGGACTTGCCGTACTTGGATAAATTCGCTGTATTGCCCGAGGTACAAGGGACGGGGATGGCTGATATACTCTGGGACGAACTGCGGGTCGCTTGTCCTAGCTGTATGTGGAGGTCGAGGAATGATAACGGTGTTAATCGTTGGTATTTTGATAGATCGCATGGTCACAAGAGAAGTCCACAAGGGAAAGGTACTAGATGGGTGTTCTTTTGGTATCAGAGCCAGACGGGAGAGAGAGTACTGACACCTAGTGATGTTTCTGAAGGCGTTGATGTAGCTCAACGTATTCCTCCGTCTTTTTTATAATATATTTTTAGCATTTCTTTCTGGAGAAGCGGTTTCAGAAGGAGAGAGGGAGAGCTTTCTATCTCTTTTTCTTTTTTCTTTCAAAGGCAAATCATTTTTATTCTTTATTCTTTATTCTTTTTTTTATCAAATGGCCACGGTAGATGCACCACCTAGTGGTGCGCCAACAAAGAAATCACTTCGTTCTAAACGACTAATGCGCCCAGCAGCTGCTACAAATACTATTAACGATACCAAGAACGACGACGAAGAAGCCATACCAGCAGTGCCAGAGTTAGCCAAGAACAATGAAGCTATACCAGAATTAGCCAAGACCAACGACGACGAAGCAGTATCGGAATTAGTCAAGAACACAGAGCCAGCTGAAGACATTGCCATAGTGGCTGTCGATACTGATACAGAGACGCTAAAGACTACGGGCAAGACGGTGGACCCTGGCTCAGAAGAAGAAGAGTTTGTCGAGGCGAACGAGTCCCAACTGTCTAGTCGACATGGGTCACCGCAGATAAAGGGAGCGCGCCCTCGTTTGGACAGCAGTTTTGGCGGACAACCGACTGTTCTTTCGCCTACGGTTTCTCCCACTAACCAGTCTTTGTTTGAGCCGGTCACCGTTGAAGAAGAGCCGCTGTTCGATTTGGGTGCCAAGGTTGAAGAGCCGCTGTTCGATTTGGGTGCCAAGGTTGAAGAGCCCCTTTTCGACTTTGGTGTCGCTGGCGAAGAACCCATGTTTGGATTGGGCGTCACTGGTGAGGAGCCCCTGTTTGACTTTGAGCGGGCTGACTCGGGCGCCACGGCCAAGGAAGAGGAAGAGCCGAGTATGTTTGCTGTCACTCCCGAGGCCGAACAACGCACAGCCCCGCCTGTTGTCGAGGCAAATGAGGCAGAAACGGACGCTGACAATCTCATCCAGCTTTTGAGCAGTACCTCCGAGGCGGCAGAGGAGGCGGGTATTCCCGGGGCGGATACTATTTCAAGTGACGTCCAGGCAACAATAGACGAAGATACTTCTGTACGCAAAAACCCGGCATTGGGTCGCAGCATCAGCTTGCGTTACGGCAGTGGGACTATTGGCGAGCGCAGGCGTCCGTCTCTTTCTTCCAAAGTCACTAATCGTCGGTCGATTATGCTCACTTCCTTTGTACCCCCAGTTGGAATGAGTGGCGGCCCCAGCAGCAGCACTTCGACCAGGTCGTCGGACGACAGCCATGGCGACCAGACAGTTCGTGAGCCCGAGGTCGATACTCAGCAGAAGACTAAGAGTGATGTGGGGCTGGCTTCTATTCGACTACGTCCCAGTGCTGATGTCGGATCGGCAGCGGCTAAATCTACTTTGGCTAGTATTAGCGAGCGTATTACTAGCGATAGTCCGGGTGGTCCGCCAGCGTGGGTAATGGAGGTACAGCGGCGTAAGCGTGAGGCGCAAGAAAAGGAAGCTGAAGAAGCCCGGATGGCCGCCGCGCCTATCGCCCCCACAGATACCATTGCTGATGACGATGATATGCCATTGACTGAGATCGACCTGAGCCCTGTCAAGGAATCAGTGGAGGAAGAGAAGGATCGTAATAAGCCACTGCCCATAGCACCAGCGTCGCCCTCCGTCTATGTCGCACAGGCAGCGGGCAACGGCACCTCGTCGCGCTCTATTTACCGGTCTTTATCTGCGTCCCTGGGTATCTCACAGCCAGCCGACACCACCGGAAAGCCGGTGGAGGCTGAGCGGCAGAGGTCAACGTCACAAGCCAGCATAACATCGCCTAGCCCCGCACAAGGCGGAGGACTATTTGCCGCAGTGTCTTCGTTCTTTGGCCGTACCAGCACGCAAGTGTCAGCCAGCGAGTCGGCTCAGCTCGCAGCCATGGCTCAGAGCACTACGCACCAGTCGCCCAAAGTAATAGCCTTCCCCGGCATGCGACCCAGCCACTCCGAGGCCATTCCCGAGGCGCCCGAGGAAGAATTGGATCTTTTGCAGCAGCTGGAGGCGCAGAACGCGCAGATACTGGGCGACAACAAAGCCCGAGTATTCTCACAGCCCACGCCCGTCGAAGCGCCGGCGGACGATTCAGCCGACTGGGACTTTTGGGGCATGCTTATCAGCGACTACGACCGGGTGTCAAAGACGTCGCCGCGCAAGCTGGCGAGAGCTGTGCATTTGGGTATTCCGGCTCCTATCCGCGGCACAGTATGGCAGCTGATGAGCGGGTCGCGCGCAGAGTCAGAGCTCCTAGGCACTGCGTTCCGAAGACTGCAGGGCCAGGTGCTTGATGAGGCGCAGCTGAAGCACGAGAAGCTAATTAGACAGGATGTTGCTCGCACATTCCCCCGCGACGCTTATTTCCGCGAGGCTGGCGGCCCCGGCCAAGAAGGTTTGTACTCCGTACTCCGTGCGTACTCACTCTACGATGCCGACGTCGGGTACTGCCAGGGCCTGGCATTCGTCGTCGGTCCTTTGCTCCTGCATATGCCCGATGAGGAGGCATTTTGCGTGCTGGTGCGGCTGATGGCAGCGTACGGGCTGCGTGGTCACTTTTTGCCGGCTATGGACGATTTGCATTTGAGGCTGTTCCAGTTCGACCACGTACTACATGCCACATTGCCACGCCTCGCCAAGCACTTGGACCAGCAAGGTGTCAAGCCCACTATGTACGCGTCGCAATGGCTAATGACGCTCTTCGCCTACCGCCTACCCCTACACTTGGCAGTACGTCTCTTTGACGTTGTGTTTGCCGAAGGCCTCGACGCCCTTTTGCGCGTAGCTGTCGCAGTGCTCAAGCGATCACAGCCCAGGCTTTTGGCGCTCGAATTCGAAGCCATAGTACATTACTTGAACGACGGCCCCTTGTTCGCCTTTTACGCACACGCCGCACCTGATACATTGGTTCGGGACGCGAATCAGATCACGGCGGTTACTCCCAGACTCCTACAGTCGCTAAGACGCAAGTACGTTGAGGAGACTGAGCGCCGCATGGACGAGGAAGACGAAAATGTGAGGATTAGGGAAGAGTGCGAGAAATTACGCAGAGACAATCACCAGCTTTTATTGCAACTACAGCAAAAACAACAACAACCGGGTGGCAATGGTGAGGATCTAGATAGACTGGCCCAGAAGAACGTGCAGCTCGCCATGAAGAACCAGCAGCTAGAAGACTCCCTACACGATATGGAAGCCGCCCTAGTACAGATCAAAGTACTTTATGCCGAGAGCGAGAACGATCGCGCCGTCTTGGCTATGAAACTCGATGGGCTGCGCAAGGCTTTAACATAGTCCAATATTATTATAAGATATTCTCCTAACTGGATACTCCTCCAAAACAGCTACTGCAGATACCACTAGAAACTCATGTCTGAACCCCAAGTCGTACACTGCCAGTGTACCCAATCCAGTGCTTGAGGAGCTAATCTCCGCCAGCAGTCGGCCGCTACTCTTCTCCACACACGTAAACATTACGCCCTCAGCCTCCGCTGTTCTCTGCCACCGCAGTAAGTCTCTAGTGAACTGGAATTCGTACATAAACGGGAATGGATACTGAGACCGCAATGTTATCTCCAATGCCTCGCTTTCCTGATACGCCGGTGGCAGTACTGTTGACAAATCCTCCCGCGCAGGAGGAGGCAGAGCAGTGGGTTTGTTATCTCGCAAATTATCAGTACTACCCACCTCCATATCCTCCTCTATTGGCGGCGGCGGAGGTTCTTCTAATGGTTCGGAACTAGGTCGTGTAAACACTAACTCGAATCCGTTCTGCTCTCGCCGACACGTCCATACTAACCGGTCAGAGGCGTAATACTGGGTTTTGGTCGACGATAAGCCGCGTACTCGCTTCACGTACGACACTTGCCTAGTGTCTAGGTCTATGGCGTGTACTGTGCGCGATATTAACTGTGGGTAGAGTAATTGGTACCGTTTACGCGGTGTTGTCGAAACTGTCTCTTCGTAGGAAGGCAAGTCTTCAGTTTCTACATCTGCATTTGTGTTAATTTCATCCATTATGAAAATATAAATAAAAAAAGAAGAAAGTTGAAAAAGAAAGTTTATTGTATTTTTTTTTGTCCAATGTTTTATTTTTATTTTTGTTCTTATCACGTGTTGTCCGCCAATTGATCACAACAGATTAACGATATGTGTACTATTAAATACCTTACTACTTTAATGCCCCCCAAAACAAACAAACTCTAGAGATTATATCACTTGTTTGCGATTATCTTCTCGATGGAGCATATCCTACTTTGATATGAATCCCTCACTCCCCCTCATTCACCAGTCTACTTTGCTTTTTCAAATATCTGGATTTCCTCTTCTTCCTAATTAGTAATTTGAATGCCAACATCACTCGTCCATCTTGTAAGAATTAGCCAAAAACAAAAAAAAACGGGATGCCAAAGTACATTACAAGTTTCCATGTCGTTTCTGAATACCTTTGTTGGAATACCGCAAGATAGAGAAACCTGTTTCGTTTTTTTAGTTCACACGTCAATCATTCATTATTTTATCCACTCGCAATTACACTGATTTACAATTGGCTGCAAGCTTTTTTCCGCTATTTTGCCCTGTTTATAACAGGTTCGAGAGGACCGGAACAAGGTACTCTTTTTATTATTATTCAATATCCGCGCAGGGGGGATTTACCAAAACAAAAACAAAACAAATCAACGCGGAAGAAGAAGCAGTGTGGCGAAACACATGATTGTCAATCAATATCTTGCGACTGTGAGAGTAAGCGGATTGAACCGCCCCTTAAAAAAAAGCGGGATAAGATACAACTACTGTACGCCAAGGTAAAAATAAATCATAAAGTAGAAAGAAAAAAAAAGGATTACCATTAAGTATAAGTGCGGGTTCCACGCATTTGTACGTGCGTTGGGGGTGGATCCTAAATGCGATCCATCAAATAGACACCAGAGCTTTATTTTATTTTTTTATGGTACTGGACATTTACCGGCCAGTTCCAAGTATTCTGCAGGTTCCGTTTTTCTTGTATGCAAATTCATTAGCCACAACAAACATGCCCCTGCAACAAAAATAATAATTAGAGACCGCCTCCTATTAATACCTGCATCAAGGCGCCCTTTATCTTGCGACTATTACTCAACAAACGTCTCACCATCTCCTTTCCCCCCCCAACCTCAATCTCTCATTCCGTCTCCAAGCACAAGATGACTATACAGACTTTTAAAGTCCCTAGCTCCGAGGTTCCCGGCTACTCTGCCATCTACCGCAACAGCCTTTCCAAGGACGGCACCCACGGCGGCGAATATGCTCACATCACCACGGCCCATGAACTGTTCCAGCATCATCTAGCCATCGCACCAAAGTCCGAGTTCCTTGGCACCCGTCAGTTCAATCCCGCCGACGGCTCCTTTGGCTCCTACGAGTGGCTGACGACCTCCGATGTCGCTGAATACGTCGAGGACTTTGGATCCGGCCTTGACCACGTATTTGCCAAGTACGCGCCCGACGCGAAGGGCTACGGTGGTCAGCAGGCACTAGGAATGTACGCAAATAACCGTTATGAATGGACTGTAGCCGAGTTTGGCGCCTTCCGCTCTCGTCGCTTTACGGTCGGTATCTGCGATAGCGTAGATGTCGAGTCTGCCGAGTATGTTATTAATAACGCAGAGATCAGCGTCGTTGTATGCTCGATCGACAAGATTCCAAGAATGTTCGACCGCATGTCTATTACTCCAAGCCTACGCGTTATTATCTGCATGGACCGTTTGGACTGCTCCCGGCCTACCCCCGTAATGCAGGCATTCTGCCCTGAGAGCGTTGCTGCCTTGCGCAAGCGCGCCGTAGAGCTGGGTATTACTCTTCTGGACATGGACGAGGTCCTAGAGATGGGTCGTGCCACGCCTACTACCGCTCAGCCCCCGACGCCCACTGATATATGCACAATGTGCTACACGTCAGGAACAACCGGTGTCAATAAGGGAGTATTGCTTACTCACCAAGGATTAATTCATGGTAGTCGCTCGTGCCACCTATCTCTTCGCTTCTCCGACACTACTCATCTCTCGCTTATACCTCTGGCACATTGCATGGACCGCTATGCCACGTACACGTTTATGTATGGTGGTGTGCGTGTAGGCTATGCCAACGGTGACCGCGCTCTAATCGTTAATGACATACAAGAGCTGCGCCCCACTGTTTTGGTTGGATTCCCGTTGCTACTCATCGGCATATACGAGAGTATGTCCAAGGCTACTATCGGCGCTAAAGGAGTGACTGGCGCACTCTCGCGTATGGCATACCGTAGCAAGAAGAAGCGTTTGGCTGCTACCGGCAATTTGAGCCACGGGCTGTGGGATCGCGTACTGTTTAGCAAGGTGGCTGCCAAGCTTGGCGGGCGTATCAAGACTATTATCTCCGGCGCTATGAACCTCAATCCGGAGGTGATTAACTTTTTCCGCGCCGCCCTATCTTGCAACGTCGTGCAAGGATATGGCCAGACCGAGACTGGCGCAGCCGGCACATTACAGCGTCTGGGCGACTTTACATCAGGACATATTGGCGTACCCACTCCAGGCAACGATATTCGCCTACGTAGCAAGCCCGACTTTGGTTACCTCGTCACTGACTCGCCGTGTCCGCGCGGTGAGCTAATGATTCGCAGTAAGAGCGTATTTGCTGAATATCTCGGAGAACCCGAGAAAACAAGCGAATCAATGGACGGCGAGTGGCTAGCTACCGGTGATGTTGTTCAAATCAACCCTACTGGAACTATTTCCTTTATCAGCCGCATGAAAAACCACGTCAAGATTAATACCGGCTACTGCGTCTCCTCCGAACGACTAGAAAATATCTACTCACAACATCCCCTCGTACACTCGCTATTTGTCGATGGTCACCAAGATTACAACCAGGTTGTCGCCATTGTTGTGCCCAATTCGGCAGAGTTTGTTCCCTGGGCCCGCACAATAGCCAGTTTGCCCACTGCCACACTCGAGGAACTGTGCGACAACGATAAAGTCGTGAAGGAGCTGACAGAGTTGCTGCGTATTTACTCTGCCTCTGTTGGACTTTCTATCGGCGAGCAACTTGGTGCCATTTATCTTGAGCCGATGCCGTTTCGCGAGAGAAACAGCAGCATGTTTACAGCATTACTCAAACTCAAGCGGCAAGCGGCAGCAAAATTCTATGAAGAGCAGCTTAAAAAGCTGTATACCGAGGTTGGTGGACTATTTGTCACCAGCAGCCCGTAGACACATTCGAATTATATATATATTACCTTTAATAATCCACATTTACTAATTGTGCATGTTGGTAACATTACTTTTACGCTATTAATCAACAAATATCTAAGGTCATAGCTTATTAACATCCATATTCTATGTGGCCTGGCGTGGAAGCCTGTACATAAAGCTTATAGTTGTCAAAAGTGCTCGAGACGTAAGCTACTATATAGGCAAACTTTTGCCTAGACACTAAGTGAAGATCTTATCAATGACCAGCGTCATCTGAGTAGTACTATCCATATTGCTCTTGCAAAGAGCTATAACTGTAGTGGCAATGGCAAAGCAACAATGTATGACTTGGATTCTATAAAGTGACCATAGGTCAACAATCACTAGCGCTCTTTAAATACAGATCAATAATGAGTGCTTGCGAGACTGTTTGCACAAATGTCGACATATTCGGTATATTAATGCGATAGAAGTAAAAATTTTTAACAATCGTTCCATCCATTAAACAGCAACTGTCTCAAACGTGGTGCATCTTGGCTGAATCCCGGCCCGTCGATTTTCTCCTGCATCGCCTTCATGAACCGCTCACGATGTACTGTATCAATAGCCGCATAATCAAAATTGGGGCATGCCAGTGCCAGAAGCAGCATAAAAGTTGCTACCTCGACATAGTTTACCTCCGTGAGCCATACCGGGCTAATATGCCAGAATCGGAATCGCTTTCCCGTTGGGGCAAAGGTCGTGCGAACATAGTCGGGAAGCATGGTCAAGCTGACACTATGAGGAAGTTCGCCTAGTTGAGGTATGTGGGTCGTCAGATCCGAGAGAAGGGGGAGAGACTTGACCATTGTAATTGCCTCACAGAGCAGCAAACGTACACCAGGCAATACCAAGATCTGGATGTATCCATGACCTTTTAGTATTGAGAGTGCAGTCGTAAGATCCTCGTGATGTTTGTCCAGGTTAGGAATGATTCGCACCGATGCACCAGGCGCGATACTCAAAACGAACCGTGTATACTCGGCAACCGTAGCAAAAGCTTTTGGAATATAATGTGGAGGCAAGCGAATCTTGACGTATTTGAGATACCGATGGCTGGTAGGCGTGAATACTGAGTACTTCTTGATTATTGAAACAATGCCAGGAGTTAGGTACAAATTTAAATACTCCAATGTACCGGTGTTGCCTCTGAAAAGCATGTCATCGCCAAATGGATACGGGAATGACATGGCCAGGTGCAAAAGTCGCGGAAATGGTACTACATCTTTAAAGACAGGCAATTGCAATTTTTCGATGCTACCGTGCGAACTCATTTTCAACGTGTGCAGACATGGGTACTCCAAATACCCGTCACTGTCAGGATCCCCAACCAATCCAGCCAAGTCCTCACTGCTCCCACTGATTTCAAGGTATTGCAATGCCGACGCATTGCGATTTATCAGCAGTATCAGATCAGGGAGCCGCGCCCTGATACGACAGTCGATATGTACGAGGTCTCGAATTGATTCCAGATCCAAACACATAAGCAACAGCGCATTGCTACGCGTTATCGCAGTATGCTTCTCGGCGACTCTAAAGATCTGGCGTGTTAGATCAAGAACTTGAACATTACGACGCTCAAGAAGCCTCTCGGCCTCCTTGTGGAAGCCCACGTTTATTTTGCTGATCGCAGATACCATTTGCTTGACTCGCTGAGCAAACGCTGTTATGTTAGCAGTAATATCTGGAGGAAAAATGAGGCGGATCTTTAGTGTGTCGTCGGTGTCGTGCCCTGGCTCCAAGCCATAGTGGCCCTCGTTGTCAAAAAAAAAAAAGATGGAAATCAAGCTTGCGAACCAGATGGAAAGAGCATTCTCTATAGGGCACGTCAGACAAAAGTTGTAACGCCTTTCCCGAAAATACAGATTCGATATCTAAGAAAATGCAAAGCTCCTTGGCCAAATGATGCGTAGGATAACTGAGCTCGTTTTTGCGTATTGGCCAAGAGCGTAGATCGATTTCAGCACTGTCCCGATCGTTCTTCAAATATAGCCCGAGCACTTTGCAGAAGCGTTGGTGTACAAAGGCGCGGAAGTTGTGGCATACCCAGAGTAGCGGCATCTCAAGTAGCTTGTATTCGTCCGAGTCAGTAGTGACGTCATCGTATCGCAAGCGACTGCTGCCAGCAACATGGTCGACTATCAGCTTGACGACGTGGGGCAGGAGAAGCTGAAACGCTGACAGGTAAATCATCGGTATAGAAGTTGACTTTTAAGTAGGCGTGTAAATAAAATATAAAAAGTGAATGACAAGATAAAAAAGAAGGATTAGGCGACAAACAAAGCTTGTTTTGGAACATGTGACTTGGATCCGAATTGGTCTGATCAAATCACTTTCAAGCCACAGAAATAAATTGTATGTTGAAGTTGTTCAAGTTTTAACAAACTCGATAGTGTTTGCTATCTCAGCCATGGAACAATAAGCTATGTAGTTTGCTTGCGTATGGCTTGATACTATCTGAAGAAATATCCTTTTCTAACCACTTCATAAGCAAGCCGCACAAAGTAAAACAAGAAACGCTATAGAGAAATTGGGAAATACCAACGCCAACAGCAGGACATGGGTCGTCGGTGGATTGATCCACACTTTGTAAATAGCTATTTCAATATACTCGCCAATTTTATTAGGTCATATTCTTAAAGAACTCGATTTTAAACTAAAGTACCCTTCCGTTTAAGACCGCTAGCCTTACCACTGCACTGTTGTGGACTCTTAGAGCCTAGAAGCTGGCTAAAATATATCATGTTGGGTTTTCCGTCACAGGCTTTCACGTAGTCAAGCAGCTTACGAGTCTCCTCCTCTGTCCACTCAGATGAGAACTGTTTGCCACTATAGCTCCTCAATCGACTGCCCAAATAGTGTCTGGGTACATCCAATTCTTTTGCCGCAAGCGTGACAGTTGTCTTTCCTGTTGCGATACGATTAGCCAAATCAGCATAGTCGATATCGCGTAATTTCGCCTGGTAGTGGAGGTGCGCAGCTATACACTTGGTAATTGTCGAATGGTGATGGTGACGGTTGACGAGATTGAAATGCGTTCGAATTTTGTCCATAATCTCGGCGACAGGGTACTTTCCCGCATATTCGTCTACAATCCTAGACATGTCTTGCAATTCATCCACAGTGATCGGCTCCGGTACTTGCTTTGGTGACAAGTATTGTCTCAGTGCATTACGCACAACTTCATCCGAAAGTGTGCGGGACATTTTCCGGGCCACCTCTTTCAAGGTCAACCCCTGAGCCCTGAGCGCTGCAGCCTGTTCGTATTTTGCCTCAGTCCACTTGAACTTGCCCTGAAACATGCCGTGTATGCGGATGCAGTCATCCAAAGCGACCCACATATAATTCGACGCGGCTCGGTAGTTTACTGTAGCTGGTGCCGGATAATATTGCTCAATAAAGCTGGTCATACGGTTAGCTAAGCTCTGCGAAAACGGGTCCAGTCCATAGTTCCAGGTGGTCTTGCCAATGTCGTGCTGGCTAAGCTCAAAGCATTCGCGTAGGTCAAGCCCAGTCGCTTGGCTGACTTGTGACCAGTCTACAACACCACTTAACTCACGCTGCCTTTGAACCTCGCTGGTCACAATGCTCCCGCGGTCATCTGGGACTTGTTTTTGTTTACAATTTAAGATGTAACACCGTTGATGGCATGCTGCCACCGTACGGCCAAGCGCCTCGCTAGCTTGCTCCCACTTGGCTGCTCCACGAATCGTTGTTCCATTGATAATCCTCAACAGAATCTTCTCATCAGCGGTGGTCCAGGGTGAGCGTGAATGAATGGCATCTTTTTTCGGGTTAGCTACAATTGTGAATTTTGCATCTGACAAAATAAACACTTAATGCGTATTGCGCTGAATATTGCTAGCCACCTTATTTTTAATGTTTACTTACCTGGAGATTCGGCGTCAAATATTTTGTCATGACACGACAGGTGTGAATCTGCTCTTACATATCGAACTCTATCTCCGCCATGCTCAAGCCAATTGCGCTTTGCGCTGGATGGCAACACGCCCAGCGTCTCGCCGATATGGTCCCAGTCCTCACCATACTTGTCGACTAGCTCTCTCAGCTGCGTCACTTGATTCGGACGTAAGCGACCTTCCTTCAGCTCGTTGATATATTGACTGGTAAATATGCTAATATCGCTGGATGGCCTAGCGGGCAACTCGCGCTGAATAATGTCTACCAACTCCAATCTAGTCGTCGACCCCAGATGTTGTTCGATCAAGTCCTTCATTACTATGCGCTCAGCGTCGGTCCATTCAACAGTAAGCTCGTCAACCGTCCCGCCGCTAAGTTCGACTTCAAGTCCATAGTATTTAATCTTGAGCAAAGTGGCATTTTCATACTGCTGAAAATGTTGGTGAATATCCTTCCAATCCAGTCCAGCATCGCGGAACTCGCATATGCGCCGATAGCCCACTCCATTGATCGGCTCACTAAACGTGCCTTGGCTTACGCGCTGACACTCCAAAGCGTCGACGTTCATATAGGCGCCAACAGGCTTCCAATCGACAGTAGAGCTGTCTGCGTAATTAGCCGCTATAAATAGCATCAACTTTTCCATGTCCCTCTTTGACCATCCGCCGTAGGTCTCAATCAGCGAGTGAGGCTGTATCATCGAAGTTGAGGTGTTGAAAAGACCCAGGCATTCAATGAGCGAAAGGCCCAGCTCTTTAGCTACGGCCTCCCAATTGCACTGACCCAGAGCGATGTCAAAGTGCCGCTCAGCAGCTCTGGTCACCAGCTCGCTCAGCTGCCGCCTATTCTGAGCGCCGTCTTCCGTCTGCAAAACAAAGTTTTGTGATCTGTTAATGCCCCTTTGCATGTCGGTAGTAAGTTCAGCTGGCAACTGTGTAGCGTAATAAACAATGGGTGGCTGAGAGTAGTGTGACAAGTGTTGACTTGATGGGAACTTTTAGTACACAAGAAGAAAAATGAGTATTAAAAACTGTAAAAAAAGAAGCAATGCAACAAGAGAGAGAAAGAAGAAAAAAAGTTTGCTGACACAGTTCCTCTGAGTTTGGGACGCAGACGGAGCGGCTGCACAATTCTGCAAGCCACCTCAAACTTTTTTCCAGCAATAGTTGTCACTAAACAAAGCCTGATATCTGGTGGCCAAGTATATATTTTCCTTCTCCTCGAACAACACATAGCTGCGACTGTAAATAAAAGCCACGTTAAACCCTCCAAGCAACATCTACGCACCACATTAAAGTATGTTCAAGATGACAAAACAATAGTGTCGTAAGAGTCTGCGTGTAAAACAAAATGTAGTCTGCTCGAGTGCTCGAGATGACGGCTTCTTCGTAAAAGCGAGCGTCTAGTTGTAGGTTTTATCAACGACCAACACCTTCTGAGTCACAATATCTGTATCGTTTTGTTATTGACCTCTAGGAGCGGCGTCAATAGCAAAGCATCAAGGTGTAACACTAGTGCTTTCGAAAGTGATCTTTGAGGTAAATAAAAAATTTTACATTTGCATATATAGTATATTGAAGAAGTATGACTACATGTTTAGCAATCTTTCCATCCATTGAATAGCAAGCGCCTCAGACGAGGCGCGTCTTGTCTGAATACGGGCTCGTCGATTCTTTTCCTCATCCCCTCCATGAATGGCTCACGATGTCTATAGTCTAAAACTGCACTGTCAAAAACTGCATAGTCAAAGTTGGGGCAAGCAAGCGCCAGCAGCAGAACACAGGTTGCTACTTCTTCGTAGTCGCGCTCAGGCCTATCATAAACATGCCAGCAACGGAACCTCTTGCCCATCGGCGCATAGTTGGAGCGGACGTATTCGGGAAGCTCGGCAATGGACAAGCCCTGAGGAAGTTCGCCTAGGACTGGGGCCTTAGTTGTAAGATCCGATAGAAGCGGGAGCGACTCAACCAATGTAATAGCCTGCCAAATCGACAAGGGCATATGAGGCAAAGACAAGATCTGAATACATCCGTGGTGTTTAAGCGCTGAGATCGCAAGATTACAATCCTCGGGATACTTTTCCAATTCAACTATCTGTCGCACCGACGCGCCGGGCGCGATACTCAAAAAAGACTTTAGATACTCGGCGACTGTAGCAAAGTGGTATGGTATATAGACTCCACCCATATCAAGCTTGACGCATTGGAGGTTTGGATGGCTGGTAGGTGTGAATACTCTGTGCTCCTTAAGCATCGAAACGGTCTCTGGAGACAGCCTCAATTCCAGGTACTCCAGTGTACGAGCGTTGCCCCTGAAAAGTATGTCGTCGTCAAAAGGATAACCCAATAGCACGCTCAGGCGCAAAAGTCGGGGAAACAGTACAACGTCTTTGATGACAGCCTTTTGCGTTGGCCATGGCTCTCGAAACGAATGAACCATTAAGGTGTGCAGGCATGGGTATTCCAGGTAGCCTCCGCTGGTACAATCTATTACCAAGTCAGTTAGCTCCGTATCTCTCACATTAAGGTCCAGTAACTGCAAGGTTTTCGTACTACGACGTATCAACGGCCAAGCTCTGTAAAAGTCCGAGCCCAATTCGCACTTCAAATGAACTAGGTCTCGGATTGGCTCCAGATTTGAATAAATGAACATAGAATCGTCTCTACCCGCGATCACAGTGCGCCTCTCGACGATATCAAAGAGCTGCTGGACTAGATCTACGGTATGGAAACTGCAGTGTAAGCGCACTTCCACAGCATCCTTGTAGGAATACACATAGATTTCGCTGACTGAAGGCGCCATTTGCTTGATCCGCTGGACAAACGCTGTTATGTTAGCAGCAGTATCTGAAGGGTAGACATAGGGAGTCTTTGGCACGCCGTCATTGCGGCACTCCGGCTCCCAGCTATAGTGGTCCTCTAATTCCCATTCATTGCCGTTCTCTGCATCCCAGCCGCCATTGTCACCCTCGAATGCCCAATTATTGTCCTGTGCAGGTTCCTGGTCGTGCACCAGCTCCCGGTCGTTTTCAAGTACTGGCTCCGGGTCGTTGTCTTGCTCTGGCTCTCGATTGTTGTCTTGCTCTGGTTCCTGGTCATAGCAATCCTCGTCGTCACTGGTAAGCTCAAAACAAAGCTTGCGAACCAGAGGAAAAGAGCGGCCATCATAGGGCGCATCAGACAGTAGCCGTAGCGCATTTCCTGAGAAAACAGCTTTTATGTCCAATTTGACCTGAAGCTCCTTGGCCAAAGGATGCGTAGAACAGCCAAGCTTATCGAAGCGTGTCGGCCACGAACAGAGCAGGGCTTCAGCTCTGTCTCGATCGTTATCCAAGGTTAGCTCGTACACTCTGGAGAAGCGCTCGCGCACAAAGGCACGGAAGTTGTGGCATACCCAGAGCAGCGGCATCTGAAGTATCTTGTATTCATCCGAGTCAGTAGTGACACCATCAAACCGCAAGCGACTGCTATGAGCAACGTGATCGACTATCAGCTTGACGACATGGTTCGGAAGGAGCTGAAACGCCGACAGGTTATCCATTGACGTTGACCGTTATTAAGGGCAGGGAAATAGATGAGTTGAATGGTGTAAATAAATTGTGAAAGTAAAGAGGGAAGAGAGAAAGAGAGAAGAGGGGTTGGGCGACAAAGTCAGATTGCTATGTAAATCCTAAGTGAGAAAAAAGTATTGGGCTGGTTGGATCGCTTCAAAACCGCAGTATTATTATTTTGTTGAATTTATTCAGTGTTCAGGCTTTTTTTCTTTCGTCCCACCCATGAAACAACAGGCGACGCAAGCGAGACGCATATGGTTTGAAGCAATCGGAACCGATACCCTTTTCCATCCGCTTCATAAACATTTCGCGCTGGGATATAGGCGGGGCGGCGTAGTCAAAATTGGGGCATGCCAGCGCCAGCAGCAATACACAGGTTGCTACTTCTGAGCAAATGTTGGCATAGCCAATGTTGAGATGCCAACAACGGAATCTTCGGCCCATCGGCGCATAATTCGAGATGACATGTTCAGGAAGAGTGTCGGGTGTGACGCCGTCAGGCATTGGTCCCAGTCTGGGCACTGAGGTTTGTAAATCCGACAGAAGCGGGAGCGACTTTATCACGGTGATGACGTCCCCAAACTCCGGGCGCAAACTGGGTAGCAACAAGACCCGAATGCTACAATGGCTGCCAAACAACGAGAGCATGGGTGGCAGATCTTGTTGAAGATCATATTTAGCGTATTCCCGCACAGCTGCTCCTGGCCCAATGCTGTATAGAAACTGCATTGCCTCGGCGAGCGAAGAAAACAACTCTGACGTAAAATTGTTAGAGTACCAAAACTTGACTCTTTGTAGCTTCGGATGGCTGCCCGGCACAAACACCTTGTACTTTCGAAGTATGGAGACACTCAAAGAGTCCAATGGCATATCCAGCCACTCGAGTGTAGCCACGTTGCCCCTGAAAAAGATATCGTCGTCAAACGAGCAGTCAAGGTTGATATGCAGCTGCCGAAGGATGGGGAATGGTGCCGCGTCACGAAAGGCAGGTCGCCTTGGTTCTTCAACCTCTGATGCCGACCACAGCTTTAGCGTCAGTAAGCGCGGATACTCTACGTGGTTGCCATCCGCGTCCTGGACAAGGCCCACAATGTCAATGTCGTGCTCACACTCGAGAACCAGAGACTGCAATATCAGCGCATTCTTCCGAGCCAGCTGTACAAACTGGTAGGCGTCGCCAATGCGGGAGGTGGAAATGTAGCTAACATGTGTTAGGTTGCAGATCATATCTAATTGCAGCCTCATCATGTCCGTGGCATCTAAGGCGTAGTTATACTCGATGCGACAAGCAGGCTGGTAGAGTCGAGAGACTAGACGGCCAAAGTATTGACTGGCTATCCTGAGCATGTCTTCGTTTTCTGCGGGATCAATGCTAATCTCGCCGACCAAGGGCGCCATCTGCTTGACACGCTCGACGAATGCACCAATATTAGCCTCAACTAGCAACGGGTCAACACTAATGTCCTCGTCCACCCCATCTATCGCATCATTGATAAAATAGAATGTGATCCTGCGAGCCAGCGGAAATGAGCAACCGTCGTAGGGCGCACGAGATATCGCCTTTAATGCCTCACCTGAATACAAAATTTGCTCCTCCAGATAAACGGTTATGTCCTTGGCCAAGTGGTGAGTAGAATAACCGAGATAGTTAAGCGTACGGTAGTCAACATTGGTAGGGCGATCTGGCAAGCGGAGTTTGTCGATATAGTCGAGTGGCATGCCAAAGAGGTCTAGCTCAAAGTTGTTGCAGTAGCGCGAGTAAGCGACAGTACGAAAGTTGTGGCAGACCCACAGCAACGGCTTTAACAGCGTCCTGTACTCGTGCGAGTTGACACGGACGCCGTCATATACCATGCGGCTGCTTCCAGTGACATGATTGACAATCAGCTTGACGACGTGTAGCGGAAATAATTGCAAGGGCGAAAGTGTAGACATTGTTGTTGAATTGTAAAAGAAAAAATAAGCAAGGAGGAGAAAAAGAAAGAGTGCTGCGGGTTTTCTGTAAAAAAAATACACGCAACCAGAAATCAACGCAGCCTGATCAGGCAGATGGATCAACGTGATATCGACAAACCGGTTTGGATGAAAGATTTGTGTTTACTGTAACCAGTCCACATCTTTCTCTCACTTCTTCCGTTTATTTGTTTATTTGTTTATTCTTCAAACCCGGTGCTCTTTTTTCAGATATTTATAATTTATTTATTTTAGCATCGCATCGCATTGCATCGCATCATTATCGACTGGCTAGCTACGAATGACTAAGCGCAAGGCGAGCACCAGTGCGCGTTCGAGCGCCCTTAAGAATGTAGGGCATGATAGCAGTACGCTCAGGTCTACACGGTCAGGAACCTCAGGGGCAAACAGCTACACGTCGTCCGATCAAATTATGACCGAGATGCACAATGCAGCAAACGCCTGCTACGAACAGTGTCTTGAGAAGGATCAAGACTCTATTTTAAGCTTGGCTCGGCCACAGGACCATGAGCGACTAGTACTCGCTCAAGAGATAATTAAAGAGGCTGCGCAATTCATGGAGTCGTATCTCGATACTGCGCCTTCTAGTTCAGCACAATCCGCGGATGGGATGGGCGACACCGGCGAACCATGCCCAGACTCGCCCATGCAGCAGTCCAGTACTTTGACCGACCTCGGTTCGTCGACTCAGAGGGCTGGGGATATTGTATACAACCGCACTCTTCTTAAAGAAAAGCTGGACAAAGTGAGAGAATGGATACTGTGGCAGTCGATTAGCAATGAGAAAGCCATGTATGGTCCTATCGGGGCGTTCATCGAGTATGTAGCGCTCATAGTACAGAAGAAGCTGATTTCTTTTGCTGACTCTAGTTCAGATTATGGCCTTGGGCGCCGCCTTGTGCTTCCCTCCACGAAATTTGACTACATATCTCCTGACACTGACGACACTATGCGCATTGGCATGGGGCTGGCTAGAGCAAATATTAGCGATCCAATCGATGACAATTGCAGACGGTTTTCATACTACGAGGTGCTTGCCGTGCTGGAGGCCAAGCGCAAGGGCAACGACAATGGCTTTAAGGATGCGTTTAAGCGGCTCTATATGAATGCACGAGAGATGTACCAACAGCAGCACAACTTGCGCTTTGCCTGGGGCGTTACTGTCAGCGGTAGGCTTGTACGGGTGTGCCATTTCGGCCACGACGGAGCTATTTCCTCTTGTCATATGGACGTTTCCATGCCCAAGGGTCGGCGTTTGTTTATCGAGCTACTCGTCAATTGGTCGTTCTGCGAGGAGTCTCAGCTCGGCCGCGACCCGACTATGGAGTACTTGCACGACCTAAGATGCTGGCAGATTGCGTGTCCTAGTGAGAAAGGCTGTATGGGCGAGGGCGCAGATGTAAAGTACTACTACTTCTCGACTGTCAGATGCCAGGCTGAGCGGGTGTTTGGCCGCCATACACGTTGCTTCCTTGCCACCGACATCATGCCTACAGCGGTTATCTCGACTACAAATCCGCTAATCCCAACCGTGGTCATTAAGGACTCCTGGGCGTTTTCCAAGCGCAACGCCTCCGACGATGCTTGCGACGAGGTCAGATCTCTCAACAAGATTAAGGAGGGACTTTCAGCGCAGGCGGCCGCCAAAGATATTATTTTCCCAAAGATTGAGGCGGGTGGGCGAGTTTCGTTCCAGCGCAATGGCGAGTGGGTCGAGGATAATACAGATATGATGTATGGACAAGGCAAATTGGTCGAGGATAACGCTGACACTACGAATGAGCTGAGCAAATTGGCTGAGAATAACGCTGATAATGTGAATGAGCTAGGCAAAGCGCCCAGCGACGATGGCCCTCTTTTTCGTGCTCACCGCCGTATCGTCATGAGCCCCATCGGCGAACCATTGTGTTCCACAAAGTCGGTCGCAGAGTTTGTCACTGTTGTTTGTGATGCGATGCGCTGCCACAGTGCATTTGTCGACGACTGCAATATTTTGCACCGCGATATCTCGGACAACAACATCCTTGTTGTTCGGAGAGAGGGAATTGCTCGCGGGATGCTTATCGATTTTGACTGCGCAATTGACTTGGAGCAAAAGGAGCGGGACAATCTTAACAAGGTGACCGGGACTATACCTTACATGAGCATCAATAACCTAAGCGAGTCAGACATCGAGCGCACGAGCCTTGATGACTGGGAGTCAATGTTGTGCCTGGTTTGCTGGTTCGCGACTCGTGGCACCATCAGTGGTAAGCGTCGTGGGGATAAGGAACTCGCCGAATTTCCTATTGCGGAGTGGCGACACGACTCTACCAACGGCATGATTACGGCCAAAATGTCTGCCTTTAGCAGCCCCGAATCGTTCATGAGCACCATCGTTAATCACTTTAAGCCGGAAGGCGACAATGGCGAAGAAAGTGATCTGCTTAAGAGATTGGCGATGTCGATTCACAAGTGTCTATTCAGAAACCGTCGTCTTACTCCCGACTGCCACGGAACATTTGAAATGCAGAAGCATGTCGAGTTAGAACGCTGTGAACTTTCCATCGACGAGCTTGAGGCGTATGAGCTTGATAGTCTATTAGACGAAAGTTTGCCCAGGGTTAATCCATTCAAGGAGCGCGCCGAGAAATGGAAGGAGATTTCGAAACAACTGCTTGCCTTCACCAACGTCTTTTGGGAAAAGGCGATGGAGCTTCAAAAGGAGGCGAATAAAGCAAACAGTAACACGGCAATTGGCAATATTTATCAGTAAAAGGTGTATTTCAGTAGTTACTATGTTAAACATGTATGCAAATCGGTCCTACCAACTGATATGATACCCCTTTTGTAATCATCCTCGCTAATTGTTCACGTCCTCAAGGGAGAAACAGCAGCGTTGGGCATTACCAGAACAAAGCCTCATAATTTAATTAAAGTATATTTTTTACATAGAAAAGTTTGGAAGCCAGATTTAGCTCCAGAGCGCCCAAGCCACAGCTCCTCCTACCATGTTTGAGGCTGACTCGGCTTACGTAGTTTTGGGGAGGATCATCGTCCAGTTGGGGATGAATTGTTACGCGCGCCATAGCGCAGCGTGAGGGCCCACGTGATCAGTCCAGTGATGATACACGGTTATCGGTTACCACGGACTCACAACGCCCAAATGACCCACCACCGATAGATGATCGCCCGCCTACAAAGAGGCACAACACGGCGACACTAAGGGTATCGGGAAAGACGTATTTCCGTCTATGGAAACGGGCCATGAAAAAGGCTATATAAACATTATCCTGTCGACATCCAGAGAGAGACACTTGTTCTCACTTTTTATACGCTCATATTTATTATATTCTATACGCTACACCGCTCGCTACGCACGCTAAATAACAGAATTGGGCTATGACTCTTTTTTTTTTTTTGCCAAACCATGGCGGGTATAAAAAGCCCACGAATTGCCAGTCTATTTCAATAGTTTGAAGCACGGTATCGCTTATTCCTCTACCTTTTTATTTTTATTTTTATTTACCTTACTACAAGCCTATTGCCGCAATGCAACGCGCCACATCGGAGGATTATAAAGACCCCAACAAAATTGTCCTTGTATACATAGGAAAAGGCGACACGTGCAGAGTTGCATATTCCATTGACCGCAATCGCATTCCTGACCTAGAAACGTTTCTAGAAGTAGAGAAACGCGATGTTCACAACTATGAAGCAATAAGGAAAATTGGTAAACTTGTTCGTGTTCAGTATGATCATAACATTAATTGGATAGAGGATATAGATGAGGCTACGCCCGATGTTGCCGAGAGTTGCAAATTTATTCTTATTGGGAATTTCGCAGACGTGGTGTTTGTAACTGTCGAGTTCCAACATACAGGGTCTTTGACTTCTTAGGGTAATACTCCTGTCTAATTGTGAACAACAATAAACTTATTACGCTGGTTATATCACCAACATTTAATACGCGATTACAGACATTAATGAGCTACACTTTTAACAACGCTTGATATATAGGCAGTGTAAAAATACTGCACGACTATGCACGAAAGAGAGCCCGTGGCTCGAACAAATAAGATGTGGCATCCATGATATTTTCATCCTGGTGCACCTGTAGACGAAGCTTCTTGGCCTCCTTGAGTGAAATTGGAAAATCGACCTTGGCCAATATGCCGTCCACTACCAGATGTGGCAAACTGCGAAATGGTTCAGATGCCAAGATATCCTCAAAGAACCAGTCTTGCTGCTGCGGCGGCACAATCTCTGTCGACGGAATGCGCGTACTAGGATCCACAAAGTAAAACGTAAGCATCTTGCAATGGCCAGTCCTGGTCTCGTCAGCTAGCTTGAGCTCGGGAAACTTGTACTGGTGTACGTTTGGGAACACCACGCACCGTCCATCTTTAATGCCAACACTGCCTAGCTCCTGCGATACATGGTCTCTTTCTCCCAATTGGTTTTCTTCTATGCCGTACACCTTGACAATTGATTCAATGTCATATCGCTCGACCTGGAAATCCAAAGCGGAAAGTGCCTCACGGAATCCCAGACTGGCAGGAGCTATGTTCGCCACGTCGTAGAAGAAAATGCCAGTGGCTATAATGCGCTCATTAGCCAAGCCCACCACGCTCCAGTCCTTGCCACCATGGATTGGCCTCTTTGGAGTAAGCTCGATGTTGGACATTTTGACAATGGCCTGTAGCCGCCGCCCACGGAGGTTGTAAGGACTGACAGGACGTTCAGGCAAAGTAAACGGCTCAGGTTGCGGGGGAACAAATGTAGCGCGACTTTTCCACGGAATAATTTCTTCAAAGTAATCGTCGTCACCCAGATCAGGCTGTGGCTCATCGCTCTTGTAATATTCATCCGGGTCTAGCTTTACCCGTGGCTGGCGTGGATGCACGAGATCAGTTACGACTTGTTCCAAAAGCGGGAGAAACTTGGAGAAGACACTGGCTATAATCGGGTACATCGCGGCGTGTTTGACTGGGTGTAGGTTGTTGATGTAGGACTCAATTGTGACAGCACCATTATCGTCAACGCGAAACTCGGACGGTAGCCAGCTAAAATTGTCTGAAGAATAAGTGTAATACCGTCCATGCCCCGTTGGGAGATAGTAGTCTGGCTCTATGTCCTTTGTAAAGTTTATAGCCTTACGCCATCCCTCAAGAGATCCAGGAAACTCCCCGACCTCTCCAAGCTTAAGCGCCGCCTGCGGTGACGAGTTGGTCTCACGGCACAGCTTCGAGCGGCTATATGTCAGTGGAAACAGCGACGGGTCAATCAAATTGAGTACGCGAGAGCGGTCATTTGGGTACCAGTCCTTTTGGCGATCTGACATGCTCTCGAGAATAGCTGCATAGTCCTTGAGCTTATTCGTGGTCTGGGCGTCAACAAGTGCATCACAGAACCACACATCGTCTGCTGCACTAAGTCTGGCGTTGCTGCCCGGCGGGTGTAGAGATGCGTAGTATGCTAGCTCGTCTAGTACATAAGCAAGCTCAACGTCAGTCAGTCCCTTCGCCTGGGCTTCGGTGACCCAGCCAGCACGAGCATTGGCGTCATTGAGGGAATCAATCCAGTCCGACTTTGAACGAATGTCGCTACTCATCTGGCGCATCTGCCTTTCCACAAGTGCATCTATTGGCCCAACACGGCAGTAATATATTGCGCAGCAACGAAAGAGAACTCTAATGCGCTCATCCAAAGTTGCCGATGGCGAGATGGCAGCATAAGAGCGGCGCTTTCTCATGTTTAAGTCAGTAACTAGTGAATAAAGAAAACAGGTGAAATAAACAAAAGAGAAGAGAAGCAGAGAAGAGAAGGCCCACATCCTCTTTTCAGTAGTTGCTTGCCACTTGCGATTGCTGCGGATTTCCAGCACTTTTGTCTGGATCGACATTGGGCGATCGTCTATCTGCGAGAAGAGGAAAAAAGCACCACCGTCTAAACTACTAGATTCTGCGCATGAGACTAGTCGTGGTAATTGATTTTCCAGACCTGGCTTTATGGTTAGCTTCGGATTCAGTCAATACTCCGTACATGTGTTAGGCGTGTTCCGGAACGGCACGGTGATGCATGCACCTAACCGGCCCAGGGGACCACGTGGAGCACTGCCGACTGACAATTCCGAGTAGCCGGCAACTATATCCGAGATGCCGGTTGCTATCTCCAATTGTCGAGGTTTTCTCGCGCTCACCTGGATGACAGAGCCACGCTATTCCTTGTCGGCTCTTTTCACATACAACTCTGGAAAAATGACGGTCAAATATCCATAGAGTCTCGTTAACAACTTGCGGCTGACATCCAGCCTTATCTCGCCTCTACTGGGCTTTGAACAACAGCAATCCAGTGTATGGCAGGTTTGCCGCTGAATCTCTGTCATTTTTGTTCCGAATACTCTGAGGCGACGCATTGCAAAAAATTTCAAGCTTGCTATTCACACTCTCGTCGAGTGTCTTACAGATCAGTTGGCGGGTTTCAGGGACGCCATTGCACTGCTGTTCTTTGAGTGTATGCGTAGCGTCAAATCGCAACTCCATTCACGAGCTTCAGGCATGCTTGTTGCATTGTTGCACGAGCTATACAAGGAGGAGTTTCTGAGACTCGATTGAAAAGTAATGACGTTTATGTACTGGCGGCAAAAATGCTCAAGCTGAGTTTGCACCATGCCAATCGTGGAGCCTCGGAGCAGCTGTGGTCGGTGCTGTTTGACCAGTTTGACAAGCAGGCTTGGGGCCATCTCTGAGGCTGTGTGCATTCAGCCGCTTGCTGTCCTGCAGGGTATCCAGGTCATGTCGACCATTTTGAGCAAGGGTGCTAGCGTGGGCAATTATAAGCCATTGCTCCCGCATTGTCACAAGTCTTTTGAGTTGGCACAAGCCCTGCAATCGGACGCGCTGGGTATGCCAGAGAAAGGAGACAGCGTAGTAAAGATACTGACTCAAAAGCGCATCAACTCTCTCGATAGCTTGTTCTTCAAGAAATTGTATACCGCCTCATTGGGCATACTTTTATTGCCAACTAGTGTTGGATAAAACATGTCTAATGTCAGCATTTCTTTCTCTGTCAAATTTTTACCTTGTGTAGTGTATTTTCTGGGGTTAAATAATTTATTTCTGAAGGTTCTGAAAATACGAAACCCTAGTTCATAAAAACGACCAATAGAGGGTGCGCTTGACAGTGTGCACTGCGGAATAGGGGCTACTAATATATATTTCTCAGGGGTGAAAATGGTCAACCGACACTAAAGAGAAGACAGAAAGTTCATCTCTGTAAACATCAATAAACATACTACTTTAACACGCAACTGATTACAGCAAGTGGCATGGCCTAATGCTGCATTCCCGATATTCAACTCTTGATTAGTACTTTTCTCCACCCAGACCAATATACATGTTGTCAAGATTCACGGGAAACCGGTTATATGGATCAGTATAGCCCTTGACATGCAAAGAGTTAATAAGTCTCTTGTGGATAGACCACATCTTCTGTTCTTCAACATCTGATATTCCTCCAAATTTGCATCGATAAATGTCACACCTTGCCAGGTATGTACTAATATTATTTTCGGCACTGCCTGGCTTGCTTGGGACTTTCATAATTAAAATGATATTTGTTTTATCATAAGATTCAGCATCAGCTCCATCACAAAGTTTAGCAACAGCTTCACCATTATTTTCAATAGCAGCGTCACCGTAAAGTTCTTTAGCAGCATCAAGTAAATCGTTGAAAGGATGCCTAGTTATTGTTTCACCATTTACAACAACTGTTTCAGACTCATCCTTTCCAAAGACAGCGATGGCAAATTTATACCCCTTTTCGAGAGCGTATATCTTAAAATCATCATAGTTCAAAGTTTCAATTTTATACTCGTGAATGGGCATTTTCCAGTTAAAACTGTTAGTAAATAGTATCCGAGTAAGGTTCTAAAAAACTAGAGAATGGTGTGAGAATATGGAGCAAAAAAAGTGTTGAGGTGGACAGAAAAGGGCTGTCTTTTTGTACGTCCCTCTGGCTGCTCTTACAATACTTGCCAAAGGAAAATCCTTGTCCACCATGGACACCAAATTCTTCCTCAAAAAAATTGCAACCACGCGGCTTTAAGACTTTGAGACTATTTCAGCTTTCAATGACGTATACTTATAGCTTTGAACAAAGAGAAGCAAACACACGCTGCTAGGAGACTGTAAAATAAATTGCACTTCCAAAGAGGCACTATGGCGGCTACGTCATTTTTTGGGGCCACTCAAAAGAGCTCTTTGAAAACGCGGGAAAGAAGCAAAAAGTGCGTCCAAACAAAGGCCATGGAGGAGCTTTGCCAATCTGCAATTCCTTTGAGAATAGAATTCTAATGTTTTGTCCCATCCACAGCAGCAAATAGTCGAATGTCTAGCTCGTTTTTGGCAGGCTAAACTACTATGCCAAAAAGTAAAGGTTATTGTGGCAAACAAAATTACTGGTGTCAGCTATACGGCCTAACCTGGCAAGATTTTTTCAGGTAAATAACACCAGCAGTTTCTCTACACTTTCTTTTATTTATTATTTTAACAATTTATTATTTCTATTATGACCTTACTTTTACTACTGGTTGCCACGACCACAGAGCATTTACAAATATCAACGATGGTTCCCCGAATGAAGAGGGCTTTAGTGAGCTAAACTCCAGTCTTTTTTATATGTAGTCAACAGATACTTTGTTACTATCCAATAACAGCTTTGTTTATACTCCAAACTGAAAGGTACACAGGTGGTAGATGCCAAGACGTTACTCTTTATCCCCAGTGCTGCCAACAATTGCAGCAATAGTCGCAGAGGCAAGAGTGACGTTCAGGCAAGATATATACGCCCGTCTCTGTGCTGTGGCCCAAGCCCCGCAACAGCAAAATTCAGAATGCCCTCAGTACCATTTTGGCTGGTATAGATAGCCGCTGCACTACATGCATCCAAAATTTTCTTATGTCGCTTCTGAATTGAAATACAATGGGTTACGCTAAATGTTAACAGTATAACTATGAAAAGTATTTATTTAAAGACGGGTTGTAAAAGTCAGTTGTGCCCTAATGAGTCTACTAAGTACCATGGTCATAGGCATTTGTAAATTTATGCAAAAGCAGTCAACATTGTAAAGTGCGGACTAGACAGGCAGCACATGATTAGATGACAATCCCTCCAAGTTGTAACATATTCCAATAATGCTGTTCTTCATCTTTAAGAGCTGCCATGAGAGCAACTATATTTTTATCGTAATTAAGGAATATATTCGTTAAATCCTCAGCACTCCCAATGACTACATAAACACTGTTACCAGTTACAACATATCCCTCAACTCCGTGAAAGCCACTCTCAGTAATCACTGGATAGCTAAATTTTAATTTTTCGTTATTTGGCATTAGGGCTTTGACAGCAACCTCTAGACTCCCAATTACTTGAACATGGCCAGTAATTGTGACGTTGTTCTTGTTTCCACAGGTAACGGCAAAGCAATAAGTCATGGTGATAATAGCTAAAGTGTTTAGAGAAATACCTAGTTGAGAATGTTTGGAGTGATGAGTAGTTGGTGGATGGTTTGAAAGTGCCAGGGAAGCTTGCTTTTTATAGCAGAAGACTGGGACATTCCCACTTACAAGGGTGAACTAAAAAATATCCCCCTCTCCTCCTCTCAAAGATACTTTCCAATGACGTAGTGAAATATTGCGCAGACTTTGATGATGTCATCCTTTGCTGTTTGGCAGCGGGCTTTGCACATTGCTTTCCATTATTACGTCATCGGTTAAAAATAAAGCAAAAGTGGTCATATCCAAGTCTCCAGTTTCCTTTGAAGCAAAGAAAACGCAATAGAGTGGGTTTTTATTTTTAGTGGTGTTCTGCGCACTCATCCCCATTTTTTTTTTAAGCAAAATGCAACAAGAAACAAAGGGTGCGGCAATGTCCAAGTCTTACATTCCTTTCCTCAAAGGACATGTAGGTGAATGATTGATGGTTTTTCTACTTAAGTAGTATACGCTGGCCTCCGCTTACTCAGCACAACGATTCTAGCCATCGCCATGTTTACCCAAACACCAGACAACTCCATTGCTTGATTATGCAGCTAGAACTACATTTTGCAGTGAGTAAAAGTCGAGAAAATGGTTTGCACATTCTTACAGCTTGTTAACAACAGCAACCTAGTACCTTCTCTAAGCTGAAAGACATGCAAGTAGTAGACGCCAAGACATTACTCTTTATCCCCAGTGCTGCCAACAACTGCAGCAACAGTGCAGAGAACGGAGTAGAGTACAGGCGCGCTGTGGCACTATGCGCGTAACATGCACTGTGACTCTAAACCTTGCAATGACAATTTTGCAGAGAAGCCATGAAATAGCCCTGTACTTGTGATTCAAAACGGGTGTAGATCAGTTGGGGGAGTAAAGATGGAAAATGAGATTTTATCTTGCCAGTTTACTTAGTCCAGGAGGTCGGATAGGACGGTTTGGGCCTCCCCCATTCCTTTACTTTGCACCTTTATGGCTGTCTTTTAAAAGGGCCGACAACTCATTGCCATAACGCTAAAATATCTTGTCCCTACCCTCTATGCGTGGTCTGAAACATCGTGTTGTTGCATGCAACCGGCCTAACGGACCTCGTGGAGCACTATCGACAGACAATTCCGAGCAGCTGGTAACTATATCCGAGACTCCTGTTGCTATCTCCTGTCGCCAAGGAACTCTTGCACCCCTCCCCCAACACAGAAATGTTTCGCCTAGCTGGTGCCTCCTATGTGTGGCTCTGGAAAAGATTGCCAAAAATGTATATAAACAGCACTCCACCGTAAGTTGGACATGACTCTAGTCGTTCTCATTTTCTCATAAGCTAAAATAAAAATTTTGCTCTATTCACCACTCCGCCATCTCTCGCTCAATCTTACACTCGCTTTTGATAAAGAATTCTAGGCGGTTCTTGCAGCAGTAAGCGGGCTGCACATCTACGTAACTACCACAGAAGTCCAGCCCTCTCCTACCACAAGTGCCGCCAAGAATTATTCACAGAGAGCAAATTAATGCTGTCACTCTGTGGATGCTTTTACTCCGGCTCTGATTTGGATCAGCGTCTCTACGCGTACATATTTATAAAAGAGGCGGGCCAGTTTGGACCACACCCCAACACGTTTGACCCACGCCTAGTTGTCTCAAAAATACCGATAGCACGGTGGAAAAGCACTTGTCCATCCAACTCTTCCGATGAAAATACCTCGACTACGCGCAGAAAGGAACGTACTCCAGAGCTACAATATGCGTCTGGCGCCTCTTGGGCTATCGTTCTTGAGAACCACGCGTATCCTTGGGGCAACATGCCAAACCATATACCACGCATATCCACATCTCTGCTTGCGGGATTCAATAAGCCACCGTTGTCACGTAACGATTATACCAAGAGCAGGCCCAAAATCAAGTCGCTAGCCACGCTGAATGACAAGGGACTTGCGACAGACAAATATCCGCTGACCGTCAATGTGGAGCTCAAGCTTGCGGGCATCAGACAGGGCTGGGTTTTAGCGCGGGCCCACTTGGATGAGTGTCTCCATCCAACCACAAAAGCCATGCGAATTGTCAATAACTTGTTGAAATTGAAATGATAAAGTAAAAAATAAGAAACACATAAAGAAAGACTTTTCAAGGCACCGGGTGATTGGCCTTTGACCGCATTCTCTTAGTCGGCCTGTCGTAGGCTTCGTTGTCCCTCTGGCGCTTTGCAGGGGCAGAAATCACAGATGTCGCTGGGTTGGGTTCCACCTCGGCCACGCAGTTGGCAGTAGAAGTACAATTTCTCAGCACTACAAGTGCCGCCTGCTTGTGCACTGCTACCATGGCGTCGGCGATTGCAACTACGACTTGGCTCGGGTTGGCCGCCGCAGATATCATGTTCCCCGCCCACTTAGTCACAGTGCGCCTATGGTGGCGGGCACGGCTGCTAGACGAGATCTGGGCGGCATTGCTATTATTTGTCGCCTCTTGGGTGGTAGTCAGTAGTCCCGCAAACGCTGTAGCAGTCGAGTCTAGAATGAGCTTGCCTCCTTGATTAAAGTGCACAGGTCCAGTGGTAACGAGCTGGGAAAATCTGCCGCTAAACTCGCTGAAACCGTCGAATTCAGCATGAAGAGTATTGAGGAAGGAGCTTTCGGGCACGTCGCTGTCGCTGTTGAAGGTCGTCCACATATTCTTGACTAATAGATCCGGAGTGTTCATCATCCCGGGACAGCTAGTCGCGGCAAAATATCTGGCGCGACTCCCAGTAAGCAGGTCTGCTGATCCAATGCACTCGTTGCTGTAGTACGTATGCTTGTGCATTAGGCCCGTACTCTCATTCTTCGCGTGAACATCGATCTCGAGGTAAGGATCACCAACCCTTTTGTCAACAATGTATCTAATTGATGGGTCAAATCCAAGCCTATCGATGGGGCACAACGACCAGCTGACAAGCAGCGAGATAAATGCCTGACGTCCTTCGGCACTAGTGATATCCATCTCAGTTGACTGCCAGATATCGTCGGGGCCAAAGACGTACGAGTGAATAGTGCGGCTAGACGCCGTCAGTCCCCAGGCAAACCGGCGGTTGAGTTGGTTAGAAAACAACACTCTAGTACTCTCAGCCAATCTTTGCACTGCTCCATCAAGTCCATCCGAGTCTGTCGCTATCTCTACCTCAGCGATAATGTTGTGGTATGTCGACACCACCTGTGTCTCCTCGCGGCAGCTTATTGGAAACATACCACAGGCAATACGAGAAAGGGCCGTCGAGCTGACGTAGTCCGCCGAATTGAACTCGGTCCACTCGCCATCTATGTCCTCGTCAATGACTGGCAATATCAGTCGACAGTCCTCTGACATAGATTTGCCAACGGACCTATCATGCTCAACGTAAGTTTTGACGTAGTGCGCCACAAATAAGAGGAAAGCCTCGAAGGAAGGGGTGATCCTGTTCGCCTCCCAAACTGTTAGCTGCGAGTCACTGCTATGCTCGCTGCCACCGCTATACTGGCCACCGTCATCCACAGTCGGTTTTAAGCAGTCGGTCCACTCCAAGATTTCAGTAGCCCACGCATACCTAAGGCTAGTTTCGTCGACTTTATCTTGGGTATCATCGCCAGCATCGCCTAAACTCTGAAACCCGTTGCTATGCCGTCTGCACCGAGCTATTATTGCCAGGTGGAATTCCAGGTCCGAGGCAATATTTTCTACAAGTTCGCCAGATAATTCAATGAGATTTAGCGTGCGAGGAGCAGCTAGCCCGCATACAGTTTCACAGTTGCGGCGCAAATTGTTCAGGACAAAAGATTCGTCGACGTAGTTGTAGCGATTGTCAGTAGGGATATTCAAGCCAAAGTTTTTGCCGGTATGTTTGCCGGCTTTCTGAACGGGCTGGATGATTGCTGCCGAGTTCATATTTGCTGTTTTCCAGTGAGTAGTAAGAAGAAGAATATTTCAGAGAATGCAAAAATACACAATATGAAAATTATTAAAGTGGAGAGAAGAGCTGTTTCTTAACGAGAGCAAGGGAGGCAATGGTAATTTAAATGGCTGTGGCGATTGAACGACATTACGCAAGCCACTCAACTAGGGAGGGCAACCATAGGAAGATTGGGTGTTGGAAAGGCACAAACATCAGCAAATGTTGGGGAATGGACCTTTTTTTTCGCCACATGGAATGCCGTGGATTGTTACCCTCTTGCACGTGCATCCACGCGGTTATTGAGGGGACATCTTGACATCATCTTTACCCCCAATCAGTTCCAATTAGGTCATGTTCGGAACGAAGAAAAAAAAGTGAGAACTAATTTTAGTTTTCGTTGAAAAGCCACAGCAGAAAAAAAAGAAGAGGTTTTAAAACAAGTGTTAATTCCATGACTGCTGGCGATTACTTAGCTGAAGCTTTTGGCGCCAGATATTTTGCTATACCTTGACGACGTCAGGACGTCTTGGTTACATTAGGAGAATCGGCTCCCACTGAGGATGCGTAAGCACTTTTTCTTTGTTAGGGAATAATAATCAAAATAAATCTAGATTTGACAAGAATAAGTGAACAAAGAGTTTATTTCTCGCTGAGGAGTATCTCCAGCTGGCGCTACCTTGGCTTTAAGTACTCCTCCTGCGCTACAACATTTAACTAAAGCATATCACTACAAGTTCTCTGATGAGAACCATTCCTTTATCGGATTAGGGCTTTCTGCGCTCTCGTGTGCCAAAGCGCCGTCCTGCCCAATCTCAACAGAAGAACCAGCGCAAACGTGCAAACAGGCTTGGGCGTCGACAGGTGTTTAATGCGCGGCGCAGTTACCAGCGCCCTAACCAGGATGCGCCCCAGCAGCAGAGTAAGGCATATCAGTGCTGTCCTTTGCACACGTCGTTTATTCCGGGACATATCCACATCGATTCGAGGATCTTGTACTCGCACTTCCTGTTAAATGTTGAGGGCCTCACTTCAGGAACAAATCCCAGAGATCTTTGGGCTGAGGTTGTAAAACTAAAGTCGAAGCCTTTTCGCGACCGTGAGGGCCTGACTTTCCACAGATCTGGGATATACTTAGGCGGGTTTATTCCGAGACTATGCATACACACAGCAAATCTACGCACCAAATCCACAAGAAGCATGGCCACGTAGCATGCGACTACCCATTCCACCGCAAGCTGAAGCTCAATGCCTTCATCAACCAGCAGCAAGCCGACGAGCGTTTGAAGAGCAACATAATCTGAAAGTTTGGTGAAAATCTTATCTTGGTCTGCGTCGATGGTAGCGAACCATGCGCCTATTCGGGGTCGCGGCTGGCGCACAAAGTTCAAGCAACTCGGATTCTCGACATACCTGTTTGGTGAGTATTGCACCTCCAAGATCTGTCCCAAGTGCGACGGCAAGCTTGAGAAGTTCAAGTGGATCCGGAACCCGCGGCCATACCAACGCCAGAGAAACCCTCGTGTGCTGTGCCATGGTTTGTTGCAGTGTGAAATCAGTAGATATGAACGAACCAATGGTGACAACGAGACTATCTCTGAGCCGTGTGTATTCAACCGCGATATGGCTGCTGTGTTGAACTTCCAACGCATCGTCGAGTATTACACCGAGCATGGCGACGTACCTGAGGTGTTTTGGCGTAACGAGCGTAAGCGTGCTGCAGCAGAGGTAGCAGCTGCTTTGGCTGACGTTCCTATCACGGTTGGCGTTCCTATTGCGGCTGATGTTCCTATCGCGGCTACGACTACTACGACTGCTAGAGGCACTGCTGCTTCTCCAGCACCTGCAAGTACTTTTTCGATGATGCAACTACGTTCTACTCGCAGAAGCAATTCGACCTCTGGTACTCTGCCGCCGGCCAAGCGTTCGCGTAACGGATCCGCCTAAACGACCACCACGACTACCAATTAACAACTATATTTTTCTGACGGAGTCATCGCTCCGTGTGATATGCTACTTTATTAGGTATGCAAACTGGATCTCAGGTCCACAAGGGAGGACATTCGTATTTGGAAAAAGGTTATTCTGTTTTCCGACAAGCAAAAAAAAAAATTATTTGCAATGATTTGGATCGCATCTTTCCTAATTTAAATGCAAGGAGTGCTAGAAGATTCCACATTATTTCTGAGTAGCGCCTCGTGATGGTGTCCAGCAATCCTCGGCATACCAGTCTTCTAGCCTTCTTTCTAAATATAATGAGCGGGAATATTATCCGCCAAATAGCCCATTCTTAAACAGTCTAGAAGGGAGCAATGCACGTTGTCCAGTGGCACTCATTTCAATATCCGCGCATAAGCAATCTCTCACAACAACCAAAAAAAAAAAATTGTAGAAGCAGAATGTGGCGACATACACGAGTGTCGATCACATCGGGTGAAAATGAGCATAATTGTGGATGAGCCGATATTTGGGGAACAGGATTCACATAGCTAATACAAAGAACGGACAACTGGAAAAGGATTACCATTAAACATAATTGCACGCATACAGTCCTGCGCTGGCGTCCCTATTGATGGGTCGTACCAAATAGGCAATGTTGCCTTTTAGGATTAAACGGTCTGCTTCAATTACTTTGCAGCTGCCGTTTGCGACTCTTTTGGCACAGCGACAGGCTCCCCCCAAAAAGACCGCTACTCCGCTATTAATATCTACTTCGGGTGCCCTCACTAATTCCTGTGGCTGTTACTCACAAATCCCCTCTCCTTTCCTCCCATCTTACCCCGCCTTCCTACCTCCGTCTCCAAGCACAAGATGACTATACAGACTTTTAAAGTCCCTAGCTCCGAGGTTCCCGGCTACTCTGCCATCTATCGCAACAGCCTTTCCAAGGACGGCACCCACGGCGGCGAATTTGCTCACATTACCACGGCCCATGAACTGTTCCAGCATCAGCTAGCCATCGCGCCAAAGTCCGAGTTCCTTGGCACCCGTCAGTTTAATCCCGCCGACGGCTCCTTTGGCGCCTACGAGTGGCTGACGACCACTGACGCCGCTGAGTACGTCGAAGACTTTGGATCCGGCCTCGACCACGTATTTGCCAAGTACGCGCCCGACGCGAAGGGCTACGGTGGTCAGCAGGCACTAGGAATGTACGCAAATAACCGTTATGAATGGACTGTAGCCGAGTTTGGCGCCTTCCGCTCTCGTCGCTTTACGGTCGGTATCTGCGACAGCGTGAACGTCGGGTCTGCCGAGTACATTATCAACCACGCGGAGATCAGCGTCGTTGTATGCTCGATCGACAAGATTCCAAGAATGCTCGACCGCATTTCTATTACTCCAAGCCTACGCGTTATTATCTGCATGGACCGTTTGGACTGCTCTCGGATCAACTCAGTAACGCAGGCATTCTGCGCCGAGAGTGCTGGCCTGCTGCGTAAGCGTGCCGTAGAGCTGGGTATTACTCTACTGGACATGGACGAGGTCCTAGAGATGGGTCGTGCCACGCCTACTACCGCGCAGCCCCCGACGCCCACTGATATATGCACAATGTGCTACACGTCAGGAACAACCGGCGAGCAGAAGGGCGTGTTGCTTACTCACCAAGGACTAATTCATGGTAGTCGCTCGTGCCACCTATCTCTTCGCTTCTCCGACACTACTCACCTCTCACTCATACCTCTGGCACACTGCATGGACCGCTATGCCACGTACACGTTTATGTATGGTGGTGTGCGTGTCGGCTATGCCAACGGCGACCGCGCTCTGATTGCTAATGACATTCAAGAGCTGCGCCCTACCGTTTTGGTTGGATTCCCGCTGCTACTCAACGGCATATACGAGAGTATGTCCAAGGCTACTATCGGCGCTAAAGGAGTGACCGGCGCACTCTCGCGCATGGCATATCGCAGCAAGAAGAAGCGTCTGGCTGCTACTGGCAATTTAAGCCACGGGCTGTGGGACCGCGTACTGTTTAGCAAGGTGGCTGCCAAGCTTGGCGGGCGTATCAAGACCATTATCTCTGGCGCTATGAACCTCAATCCAGAGGTGATAAACTTTTTCCGCGCCGCTCTATCTTGCAACGTCGTGCAAGGATATGGCCAGACCGAGACTGGCGCAGCCGGCACATTACAGCGTCTGGGCGACTTTACATCAGGACATATTGGCGTACCCACTCCAGGTAACGATATTCGCCTGCGTAGCAAGCCCGATTTCGGTTACCTCGTCACTGACTCGCCGTGTCCGCGCGGTGAGCTAATGATTCGCTCTAAGAGCGTGTTCGCCGAGTACCTTAAAGAGCCCGAAAAGACACGCGACGCTATGGACGGCGAGTGGCTAGCTACTGGCGATGTTGTTCAAATCAACCCTACTGGAACTATTTCCTTTATCAGCCGCATGAAAAACCACGTCAAGATTAACAACAGTTGCTGGGTCTCGCCTGAGCGTCTAGAGAACATCTACGTACAACATCCCCTCGTACACTCGCTATTTGTTGATGGTCACGATGACTACAACAAGGTTGTCGCCATTGTTGTGCCCGATTCTGTCGAGTTTTTGCCCTGGGCTCGCACGGTAGCCAGTTCGCCTGATGCGTCACTCGAGGAACTTTGCGCCAACGCCACAGTTGCGCAAGAGCTGACAAAGCTGTTGCGTATTTACTCTGCCTCAGTTGATCTCTCTGTTGACGAGCAACTCGGTGCCATTTATCTTGAGCCGATGCCGTTCCGCGAGAGAAACAGCGGCATGTATACGTCGTTGCTCAAACTCAAGCGGCGAGAGGCTTCCAAATTCTATGAAGAGCAGCTTAAAAAGCTGTATACCGAGGTTGGTGGACTTTTTGTCGCTAGCAGTTCGTAGATTTTTTTTTATACATTTTCTCCAAAGACATTATTTGTTATATCGCACTTTTGATAATATAAACTTACACAATTTTTTGATAATATATGTGAAAAGTGCTACAGTGGACTTATAACAGCTAGTCTGGAGCTAGCTACACAATTACATCGCGTGGTTACATATGCTAGTGATATATAGTAATTTATAAGCTACCTGATGAGCACAAACATAATACGATAAAAATATTTAGAACTTGTACTCGCCAGATTTTGAGTCATACTTGGCGCGGGCCAACGGATTGAGATACACACTCTTCTCTTGCTCGGCGGTAAATGGAGGATGGCTCTTGACTTGCACAAACGGATGGTTGCCGACCAAAGTGTCTTGCCAATAGCGCTCGGATTTGGCATCGCGCTGGTGGAGCTTGACATTGTACTTGTCCAGCTGATCTTGAGTAAGCGTGGCTAGTAGGTAGTCAGGATGCACAACTAGCAACTCGCCACCGACTTGACCGAATCCAAACGACTTGATCAGACCCGCCTTGACACCTGATGTCTGAATCGACTTTGACAAGTAGAGTGCATGGTCAAACGACTCTAGCTCTTTGCCAATGTTGTCAGCGTTGCGATTACCTGGTATCAGTCCCGTACGCAGACTTTGAATAACACCGTTAAGCATAAACGATGCCGCCGGGCCCTTCGGGTGGCCAGTCAGCCACTTCTGGCAGACAACTGGCACGACGTGACCTGGAGTACGACCCAAGTGCTTGAGCTGAGTGTTGAGAACATCCGACTCGTTCTTGTCATTGGCTACCGTCGATGTGCCATGGAATGACGCCAGACCGATGTCGTCGGCTGTCAAGCCCCAGACCGCCAAGCTGCCGCGTAGTGGAGAGAGATCAGACTTGCCCTTCCAGAACTCGTTGCCCCAGACGTCTTGCAAACTGCGCCGCTGCTGAATATACTCCTCCTCAACCTGGTTGGCGTAGCTCATCGCAGATAGCTCAACCGTATCACTTGGTCCGTCTACCATGTCTGCCAAGTCAGCTAGTTCCTCTTGCTTCCACGCCTCTAGCGCAGACAATTGACGCTGCAACTGGCGGCGTCGGTAGTCAAAGTTCAGCAAGCGCGATGGTGAGCTGTTGTCGCTTGCTTCGCGCGCAGACGTCAACACTCCCTTACCAGGCGCTGGCACTGACTGTCCTTGCTTGTCGGTGGCTGTACCAGACATGGCAATAATGCCGTAGATCGGCGCTCCAAACTCGATTGCTGCCGACGCCGACATGAGCGTCACAATACCAGCACCGTGGCTCTCCATAAATCCGTTGCGCGTCGATGTGCACGGGCGGCACATCTCTGACGGAGTGCGGCCCCGAGAAAACTCTTCGACCGAGTTGCTGGTTGCACCCATGTTGGCAAACTCGACAGATGTCTCTTCAGTAAAGTCGTCGACGCTACCAGCAATCATCACTTTAGCCTTGCCAGACTGGATAGTCTCAATCGCAGTGTCAATCGAGAGAACTGTAGTTGCGCAGGCGCCGACCGCAGGCTTGACCGGGCCAGAACTCGACATAAGCAGCATATTGACCCACGCTTGCACAGTCGAGATAAACGTCTCCTGAAGCACGTCGCTTTTAAGTCCTTTGTCCAGGAAACGACTCTTGAACATGTCTTGAATAGACCGAGTACCTCCCAGACCCGATCCCGTGGTGTTGCCGACTTCTGAAACGTGGAAATACTGGTACAGCTCGTAGGGGTCGGTGATGCCAGATCTGACGAGCGCCTCGACTGTAGCCACCAGAGCAAAGCACGTGACAGTATCCACTTGCTTGGCGATATCGTCGGGGATGCCGTAGCGCCTTGGATCCCATCCGGTTGGCACAAGTGCAGCGACTAGTCGATTGGCTTGCAGAGCCATTGGTACGCGGATAAGCGCGCCCTTGAGGAACTTGACTGACCACGAGCCGCCACTAGAGTTTTGCCAGATGTCGACGCTGCTGCCATTCTGAGCCTTGAATGTCGCTGCCTCGTCGGCAGTAGCTTCGAATGGCTCCATATTGTGTTCGATCTGAATCTCACGCAAGAGAGTACGCTTGCTAGGATCGTAACCGTGAGCCAACTCAGGCTCAATCAAGCGAATTCCAGTGTGCGCCAGAATATATTCCTCGTATCGCGACTTCACATCGATATCGCGAATAGGCTCCTCAGTCTTGGCGTCGACCCAGCCGACGTACATGGCGCCAGTCGACTTTAACGTGCCATTGAAGTGCTTGATCAGGCCCATGATCCACGCCAACTCAATACACCCTTCAATTGAGAACTTGCCGTAGGCCTCCATCTCCCAGCGCGTCTCAGCATTGCCATATGAACTGACTTCGCCGTAGCCAGTGACGACAACGACCTTGTCCAAGTTGACCATGCCCTGCAAGTGCCGTAGGTGCTCTAGTTGATTGTACTGGCGAGGCGCTGGGAAGTGGTGCTTGTGCTTGGCTAGCGGAGTAGCATTGTGAGCTGAGACCGACGATACAGCTGGCTCTGGGCGCTGAGCGGCGTAGTCCAATATGGCTTCCCTCGAGAGAGCTTGCAGCATACTGCTCTTACGCTGAGTTACCTGGCGAGCCTTGCTGATAACATCGCCAATATCTTCTATACCTCCCATTCCGCCGTTAAGGTCAGCCCAGATAGGTCGGCGATAGGCGATACTGTGAATGCCAACGTTAAGCAGTCCCAGGATGTTGAACGCCATCTCGCGAGTCGAGAACGTGCGCACGCCAAGTCGTTCAATATCCTGAGCAACCAGGTTGTTACCAGACATGAGGCCAGTGCCGCGTGTCCATCCGATAACTGCGCCGGCAATAGACAAGTAGTCCTGCCACGACTCTGACTTCCACCGGTTGAACGCGGTCTCCAATCCGATCTTGCACTCGCCGTAGAGCCCATCTCCGCCAAAGTTGCCATGATTAGGCGACAACGGCAAAACTACCAGTGATGGCCGAGTCTCATAGCCGAGCCGCTCCTTGGTATCCTTGATGCTGCCCAGCAAGCGTATTACGTTGGTTAGCAAGACGCGCTGAGCAAGCTCCGAGTGCGAGCCCAAATTAGTCGCAAAGCTTCCAACATCTGACACAGCGGCAAATGGAATGACATAGTCGAGGTCCCAGCCCAAGCCCTTGGCAGCGCCTGAATCGCTGTAGATAAAGTCCACCAGCTGCTTGATGTCGCCAGTCGAGCCCTGGTTGAATGGAACGACAATCAGCTCCGAGCCACGAGCGCCATGAGTGCGGTACATGTTCTCAAAGAACAGTGTAGTCTTGCGGCTATAAGAGGATGTCGTAGCAATGACCTTGGCGCCGCCGCTAAGCAATCCACAGACGATATCAGCACCAATGGAGCCCCGCCCGCAACCAGTGACCAATGCAGTCTTGCCAGCATAAGACAACCCGGTACCACAAATATCGCTCAATCCCTCGTAGTACATCGTCGACAGCTCTGAGCAGTAAGACCAAGCACTGCGAGCCGATACCTTCTTGAGGTGGATAAACGGAGGCATATCTGGCGCAGTTGGCTGGCGCATGTGCTGGACAAAGTCCACAAAAGAGGGCTCATCCGGCCGCGGCACTTCAGAGTACACTACGGTACCGTCGGGGCCAATGTCGACTTGCGGTCCAGTGGGGGTAGATAGCTCGCGATAGACCGGCGCCTGCGTTAGAGATTGAATACAGGCATCGCGCAGTTCCGACACAAGCCTAATTACCGGCTCTAGCGAATCATCGTTGGCGGCCTGCAAGATAGACAGCGACCCAGCGAGCATCTGAAGCAAGCCTGGATTAGAACGATTCTTCAACCGCTGAAGGCTAGCGTCGTCGACAGCTGCTGATGCATTGGTGGGGCCTGCACTACAGCCAGCAATAGCTCGCTGGATCAGCTCATACACCTCCTGCCGTGCCCAGTTCCAGCTCGAGTCAAAGCGGCGAGCCTTGCGTGCGTCGAATAGTGGCTGCGCACCGTCAATGAGTTCGTCGCCAAATTCGGCCGAAATTTTGTCGAGCTTGGTCTGCAGCTTGGCCGCCTTGGCTTGCTCGTTCTCGGCCAAACGTGCACCTTCACGCAAGTCCATTCCAGCGTAGCGCGCTAGGACCTGGATCTGCTGACGGATGTGCTCATGCTGCTTCTGCTGCATTTTTTCCATTTCAGCGCTGCTAATAACGGGTACGCCGGCTTGACTACTGGAACTGCCCGAGTTAGCAGAGGCGTAGGAGATACCAGCCTTGGCAGCGTACGCCTGAGCAACAGTGTCCAGCCATGACTTGGCTTCAGCATCGCCAGATAGGCGGCTGGAAGGCTCCATCGTCAGCGCTACGAGCAACAGGGCGTCTTGACGCTGCGGGCCAAGACCATACGCCGACTGCAAAGTACTCCGTGCAGACGACAGCGAGAATCCACCTGGCATCTTGTTGCTGAACAGCCGGGCCAGTTGCGCCTGAGTATACTTGCCCAAATTGCCACCAAACGTTCCAATGGCAGTCGCCAGGTCTTGCAGCGAGAGATCCTCAGCCTTGTCAGGGACCTTGCCGCCAAACTCCTTGTGCAAGTCACCGATAATTTCGTTCTGCAGCGTCGACTTGCCACCCACAAGGCTCCTAATCGACTTTGCCGTAGATACGTCAGCAAGAGAGCGCTTTAGCTTGTGAGCAACCACGGCATGCACAACATCTAAAGCCAGGAGCGGAACATCGACGAGTGGTGCTATGGTGCTAGATGGCTGTACAACAGTCGCAATGGGCTCTGCCGCAACTGCCGTCGCTGGCAATATAGGCTGCTCAGACTGTGCTGGCATTGTGCTAAGAGTCGACTCACTCACCTCCGGGCGCAGCTGAGTGTAGTAGATCGCATCTCTGTCGCGCTCGATATGCAGCACATCCGCACGCTTGCCAGCAAACGCCTCGCTCTTGAGCGTCTTGACTGCCATACCACTGAGAACAGGACTGACGCCAATCTCGACTATGCGACGCACGCCAAGCTTGCCAAGCAAAACGTCCTGGGTGTCTATCCACTGAACGGGCGAGGCAAACTGGTAAGCCAGGAGCTCAATCAACAGCGTCACTGCCAGCCTTGCAATGTCGTCGTCATTGTTCACAGTGGCATCGCTCCAAGAGTCTAGCACACTAGCGGCTACAAGAGACTCGGTGATGTTGTGGACCAGGCTAAAGTACTCTCGCGACACTTCGAATGGCACAGCAGTCAGGTTGGGCACGTAGCGGAGATGCAGCGTAGAATAGTCAATACTCTCAGGTCGAATCTTGTCTTGAAGAAGCGAGCGGAACTCGTCGACACCGGGGAGTAACTGTCTGGAGTGGAATGGCACGTCGATTCCTGGCAAAGGAATGGTCGCACGACCACGCACAGGCCGGCTGTCAACGGGCTTAGCCAAGACATCGCAGACAATTTGAGCGATGTGCGCCTGCCAATCGCCGTCAGTAGGTGCGCCCTGCCGTGCAACGCCATCGAGAACCAGGCGCAACACAGCCAACTGACGCAGAGTTCCAGCGACAACATACTGTAAGCCACGTACGTTGTAGTTGACAACTTCCAGTAGCCCATTGCCGTGCTCACAAATGGCGTTGACAGTTAGAGTCAACATGTTGTCGTCAACACCACGACCCACTCGCGATGGATCCACGGCGACCATACCATACAGCGAGCATCCCTGATCGTCGCGCTCCGTGGCCAGCTGCATGAGCATGCCTCGGAAAAAGCCGATATCCAAGACGCCTTCGGGTGTAAACAAGTTGCTAATCGCCATCAGCGCAGAATACTCGCCAAGCGAATGGCCAGCAAACGCCGCGTCCTTCTGTACCAACGAGCTGGCGCGCATGTCAGCCACTGCCGCCATGGCAAACGTAACCAAGGCGACTTGCGTGAACTGTGTCGAGTTGAGCAGGCCAGTAGGCGACCGGTGCGTGTAGCTTGGAGAATCCAGCGTAATCTCGGGGAACAACTGGACGACTGTGCCCTGGTCGCTATTGGACCTCCTAGTAAGAGACATGTAGCTGCGCCGAATAGCTTCGCCTTTACGCCCGCCAAAGTGCACAGTAAGCTCATTGGGGTTGGTCCGAACGATCTTGAGCAATGAGACGCCGTACTTGGCAACCATGTGCCGGTCTGCGCGGTCCCAGACATCGCGAGCAGCAGCAGAATTCTTGTAGAGCTCCATGCCCATGCCGACCTCTTGCGAGCCCTGGCCGGTAAAGACATAGGCCGTAGCTGGCTGCTCAATCTCGGCGGTACACTCGAGAACTGGACCACCACCAACCTTTGACGTAACGCCCCTGACCAACATGCGGCCGCTCTTCATACCGGTATGGAACAGCTCGGTACGTAGCTCGTCCCGAGGCAGCACCATTCCGACAAAGTTGGCTTGGTACATGCGAATGCGCTCAGGCTCGTCGTCAGCAGCATAGCACTCAACCATGGCTCTAGTCGACGCACATGTCCACAGTCCGTGAGTGACAGGCCCAGGCAAGCCAAGAAGATCAGCCATATAAGAGTTGATGTGCATCGGATTGCCGTCAGCCGAAAGCCTGGAGTACTCCCAGTTCGAGTCGGGTACTCTGACTTGTGGCTGCTGTGTCTCATCCAAAGAAACCAGCAGGTGGCCATCGTGGTCAAACAGCAACGAATCGGAGGCAGCCTCATGCCGACGCAAGTACTCGATGACGGGGTCTTCGGCCGATACTCCGCACTCAAAGACAACATCTGCGATATGGACTGACTGACCCGAGAGAGTCTTGATAAAGGCGCGGCCAGTGGTCAAAACGCTGGAGTAGACGCTCTCGCTCTTAAAGCGATACTTGGAGTCTAGGCAGAACTCAACCTTAGATGCAGGCAACACGCGGGCAGAAACATTCTCGCAGTAGACAAACCATTCTTTGGCCTCAAGCGCAGCGACGTCCTCCGCCGTATCCAACTGGATAATAAACTGCTGATTCGACACGTTATCAAAAGCCTTGGCAATGTCGATAAAGTCGTCGCGATACAAGAACGCCGACTCGATTGTGGCAACCTTCTGGCCGCAGCGGTAAAGATTAATAAACAACTTGACCCGCCGCCCCAAGGGAGTGTTGACGAGACCAGCAACAGCCAACTCGCTGCTGACGCTCTCCCCGACTTTGAGCATCTCCGCGCCATCGACGATTGTGTACTTGTTGTACAGATGCAAGATCTTGAGCAAATTGTTGGTGACAGCCGCTGAAGCCAAGGTACGCATGACGTTGGGCGCTGTGGACACTACCAAGAAATCCATTGGTGCAAACAGCTTGCCGTCGACCTCTTGAGAGTGGTGCTTTGAGCGGTTGCCGACGTTCTGGCAGAATGCGCGTACATGCTCCTTGGTAATGACAAATCCGTTGCTGAGGATTCGGCTGTCAGTGTCGACAAGGTCAGAGCTATCCGTAGGTACGTCGGCGTTGTCAATCCAAGCGTCCATGCACAGCTTGCGCATACGTTCGCCGTGCCCCTCGGTGACAAAGTGAATCGGCGTCAAAGGCTGCTCCGGGTGATAGACAAACAAATAGCACATAGACGTCGTGCCCGAAGCCACCGAGTGGTAGATGTTCAACTCGATGTTGCCGCTGGGATTGCGCTCAATCTTTAGAACAAGCATGTCGCTATCATCTACAATTTCTAGCGACTGTGGTTGCTGGTCGTCTGAAAGCACAGTGACGTCTTGGCCCGGACGGGGGCGCATAACACGGCGGATATAATTGTCCACATAGCTAGAGCCCTCGACAATCACCGGCGCAGTCAGCAGGGCACGCAGCCAGCTGTTAGTCGGGCCAGCAAGAGCATTGAGCCACTTGCCGAGATCTGGGAGCTGGTCCTGGTCGCTAGGCAACTGATGCGTGCGCATCGCGTCAGTCACTTGTGCGCTGACACTCGCCGGTAATATCGCAGCTTTTGGCTGAGCGCCAATATACTCGACAACTGGGACATTCGCAGCATCGCCATTGTAGTTGCGACTAAGCAGCGCAGCGATATGGCCATGGTATACGCCATCCAGGATGTCCTTGACTGGCTCGTTGACGACTGTAGAGTAACGAGCAGCAACTGGGCCCTGCTGGATGATAACGCGCTGTGGGTCCTGCTCGACTACCGTATCCAAGTCATCCGACTGCCAAATGCTATCCTTTGTGAAGGAAACGGAAAAGTCAGAGTCCAGAGCGACAATAAAAGGAACTGGCTTCTGGCCACGACGCTTGCAGATGCCGACAAAAAACTGGATATCCTCAGAGTGTAGCAACTGGGACTCAGCGGCTGGATATCTATCCGTAAAGGACTGTGCTAGCTCAGCTGGAGGTGCATCTTGCAGCTCTGGTATAATAGACATTCCAGGCAAGTCCGTACCAAGACGACACTCGGCGCGGGATACAAAGTCAAGCACAACTCGGCAGTACGACTCGTGGATCCAGCGCTGCTGGTGCTTGATGTACATGAGCTCGACCAGGCGACTAATGACCTCGGCATAGGTCATCTCCTCCAGATCCACCACTTGACCGTCAGACTTGCGGCCAAACCACGGCCGCAGATAGTCGCTGTTGAGACGAGCGATGATCTCATCCTTTCGGGCCAGCAACAGTGCAGCGTGTTTCTCGCGAGGCTGACTGAGGATAGTGGACGTGAGATCTTTGACAAGCACTATCGCCCTATTGACGATGGTGTGGTTGAGTTCGCCATACTCGCTAATCAGGGTCATTATGCCGCCGCTAGGTCCGTCATAAGTCTTGTGCCATTCCGAGTCGCTCAGGCCAGGAGTAGCGACAATCAACTCCTTTGCTGCCAGCGACGTGTCAGCCTCCTTGGCGACCATCATTCGCGACCCAAGCAAAATACCATCAAAAGGCATTGGGGCGCGGCCGAATTTAATACTCCAGTCGCCAGTAATGTACGGCAACGAGCCCTCCGCATCGCCGAATCCAGACCCAGCAACAAGCGCAATATTGCGGCATGCGCGAATGGTAGCGTAGGTCTCGAGAATCGGCTGGTGAAGGTCCTCAAACGAGTGGTGGCCGCCAGATCTGCCGCCTGTCCACTGTAGCACAACGGGGAAGTCGGCGTGTGCCTTGGCGATGATGACGACGTGCTGGATGGCATCGGCAGTACTGGGCTTGAACGCCACATGGCGGATACCAGCAGAGCGCAAAGAATCGATGATAGACTTTGCGCCGTCAAGAGATGGGACACCGCCGCCAATGCATAGGCCAGCAATGGACACGCCCTTGGCGCGCATACGTAGCAAGGCAGGGAACTGGAAGCCCCACTGGTGTTGGTTCATGTAGATGCAGTTTAGCGTAATACCTTGTCCGGGCTTGGCCAACTTTACGAGGCTGTCGATTGTGCGTTCCATGTCGCTCTCGGTAGGCATGCCGCCGCCTGCTAATTCCACATGGTAACCAGCATTGCTGATAGCAGCAACAAAGCTCGCGCTGGCTGTTGTTGGAGTCATACCAGCAACCATGACTGTCGGTGCTCCCAGTACGCGAGACATTGGCGAGTCGATATGGAGCTGGTCGTCGTGGGCGGTACGCACTAGTTTGGGCCCAAACTCGGTCAGCCAGTTGGGGACGGTCGTGACACTTGCCAGATCCGTCTTGTAAAGATCAGCCTTGGTGCCCATGTACGGCTTGGAGCTGCGAGAAACCAATGCGCCAGCGCAGACGACAGGGATACCCATGCCCTCGATGTTCTTGTAAGCAAGCAAGCCAAAGCCGCTGAGACCGTCAGGCCCAAAGTCAATTATGTGCGTGATGTCTGGATACTGTGTGGCTTGCGGCCAGTCGACAGGCAGCACGCAGATGCTGTCAAACAAATACTGCGTCAGATTGGCCTCTGTGCGGATGTCGTGGCCATCGTCGCTAGCACGGACTGCAATCTGCATGTCCTCTGAGCGAAGAACCCACTCCTTCTCTACGGCCACGGCGTACGCAGCCTCGGCCGCCGACTGAAGCAGAGGGCAATGATATGGTACCGAAATTGTCGTATACTGAGAAGTAATCACCGGTTTGCGCAAGAAATAGGGAATACGCGACTGGTCCTTGTCTGGGTCTGCCGACTCGCTGCACAAGAATTCGACAAACTTTGCCGCGGACGAGATCTCGCTCGCTACGGTAAACTTGTCTACTGTGTTGGCTACGGCCAAGAACGCATGCTCGGCAGGAGACGGTTGGCGGCTGTTGAACTTTGTAATAAGCTTTTCCAGCACTGGCTTGGTAATACCCTGGACCGATACCATCGGGCGCGACTCTGTGCCGAGATTGGGATCGCTAAGCACTCGGTGGCAGGGATAATACAGCTGCGGGAATGCACCCGCCAGCAATTGTATGCCGAGAATCTTTTCGCCGACATTGAAGAACGACTGCTCGTCTGTTAAAGTAGAGAAGGCGGCGGCAGTACCGATGCCCAGACTGTGACCAACAGCGACTACAAATAAAAATAAATATTGTGTTTAGTTGTTGGCATTGTCACTTGACTAATTAGTCCATCGACTGAGCATATTGGGAGTGACATACCTTTGAAGCGCTTAACCAAATCCCCAGGAGAGACCCCGAGGGTCTTGTACAAAACCATGACGTGCATGAGCTGGGTTAGGGCAAAAAGCGGCTGACAGACAGGGGCTGACAGCAAGTACTGGTCATCGGGCATTGCGCTGGATGTAGTCAGCCAACGGAGCACGTCGAGACCCTTAGAATATACAAAGCTGACCCGCTTATCCTGCGACTCGCGATGTAGAAACGACGACATGCGAGACACAAAGTCTATCAACAGCGGACGGTAGACATCGAGCAGCCACTCAGCCTCGTCCAAATAGCTGCTTGAGCCACGCTGGCCGCCAAACATGGCCATGAGCCCAAGAGACTCGGTAGAAAACAATGCAGGAGCCGAAGCTGTCGGCCGTAGTGATGACGACGAGCTCTGGTTGTTAACAATCGACCACGCGGAAAAGTAGCCCTTGAGCACGCGCTGGGCAGCAGCCTCATCCAGGCCGCGAGTTTGTACAATGACGTGAATGTCGCTAGTAGTGGTGTCGAAGGCCTGGCAAAAGGCGCCAAAGACAGCGAGCACAGCCTCAGGACTGCCAAACTCAACGCAGTGCTGGATAAAGGCGACATGTAGCTCAATGGTGCTAAGATATTCGGTCGAGTCGATGCCGAACGAGTCGACTAGGGCTTGCACCGTGTCTGTCAGCTCGACAGACACCCCGATCTCTATGGAACTGGAACCGTGGTTCACGCAAACAACACGCTCAGACATTACCAGTAGCTACAAATAACGAATCGTTATAGAGAAATTGAAAGAGTAAATGAGAAGTAACCAATGGAAAGGGGAAAACTGAAAATGAGCCGAAAGGCGGCCCTTTTAGACATAACAAGGAACACTAAAGAAAAAATTAAAAGTCGGAGCCAGTCACTGAAGCAAGTGGCGTTTGTGCGCTGGCTAATTTTCCCGATAATCTCTGTGCAATTTTTTTTCTTTGTATCTTTCGGTGCAGAAACGGCCAGCGGATAAAGCAACTTGGTTTCTGGAATGGCGACACATTTCAGGCCTATCGCCGCAAATCCTCCTAATTACTACTCTATTATGCTGTGTCGATCCAAACACCCGTGATAAATTATACTTTGTATGTAGACAGACCCTCATGCAGCATTAATGGGCTGCAATTTAAATTTACCTAAAATGATCTGTTTTAAATTCCGCGCCCCCTCCCCAACATACAGATTAATCCGTCACGGTCACGAAACAATAGAATATTGCACTTTGGGTAATCATGCCATATCGAGAAGACGTGCAAACAAGCACTCATGCAAGTGTATGAAGGAGTGCATTTCCGTGGCTCAAGTGTGGCTAAAGTGAGGCTCCGGTGGCTAGGTATGCATGTGGCTAGTAGTACAAACCAGTGGGTTAGTTGCGCGATCTTGTGTGATTCCAAGCAATACAACAGATCTGGCTAACCAAGTGGCATAATGAGTGCTACAGTCTGTTACACAAACTGAAGGCGAGAGCTGGCTAGGCAATTATCTGACATCCAGAAGGTCCGGCTATTGTTTTCAGATATCCCAACAATACTCCTCCTTACGTGAATGCGGGATGCAGTATGGCAACCAGAATAATCCCTATCCCCAATCCAGATTTATGAGATCTCCCTAGGCCGGGGAAGGGGGCTTTACCAGCGCGAGATTGTTCTTTGCCATTTTGGACCGTGTGGATTAACATAAGAGGATAATCAGACTAATTACACAGTGCTGTTGTAGCTTTGACTGACTGGTAGATAGCAAACGGGATGGCAATCTCTTGGGGAGTGTTTCATAGTGACCCAAACCTGTACCCTGGCGCATCCGTTATTCTATGACACTGAGTTTGGTGGCGATGTAAATATCCGCCATTAAACATATGCTGTGCCTGGCCGAAGTGGTAGTAATGTGATAGGGTGTAGCTGAGTGCCAACGCCATTGTCTTGTAAGAGCTGGCATGACGGTGATAAACACTGTGGTCTTTATACATTGTCTCTCAAGCTCTAGCGGCGGCAGACCTACACACTCCATAACGAACAACCGAGAAAGCCGTTTATCGAGGTTAGAGACATCAAATTTCCAAGTGTTGGTATTTACTAGTGTGGCGGCTCGAATGAGTCGCCACCACTTATCGGCCAGCCAGGGAGCCAGAGCCCTATTGATCAGCATTCGCGAGTAGCAAAGGGGCCTTCGCAATCACTACTAACCGGTTAAAGCATGCAGGATTTATATTAGTATTCGGACACCGCAAGCCATCTAGCTATTGTGTGGTGCCTTCCGTGCGCACCACACAATAGGAACCGTTTAGCCATTTTCTGTTATAAAACGCCGCGCTCGCCCAAGACAAGAAAAGACAACGACAAGCAGCCAGCCTGCTCCTCTCTTTACCTATCGACTTGCTCTTTAAGTAATATATTAAAGTCTATTAGTAGTTTTAACCTACGGGCCTACTTCCACCAACGACCGACAACGGAGCTCACACCTAGTAGTGCAATAATCTAACGTATAAAACTGTTATATTTGCTACTCACTTGCATGCTTAGTACCGTGACACTCTAATTGCATGTCCATCAACCATCTCGTATATATTTGTTGGTGTATTCATTTGATTGTCCATCGCAGACAGAGCGGCTTGCCGACTAAAGAGACCATTCCACATTAATAGCACCAACCCACTTTTGCGTATATCTAACCCGTCAAGTTTCCGCTCTGCTTCAACCTCGTTAGTTCTATTATCACATATAAGAATAAAATCACCCACATCATAGTCGTATAAATGTAAGGAGAAGGCTTCGCTTGGATCAAATAACTCTGTTACGCGCATACTTTCCTTTAAAACAGTCAGACAGGCAATTTTCTCTTGAAAATAGCACAAGTCAATCATGTTAAACTCTGGGCGGTCGTTATGAATCAGCACGTATACGCTCTTTCTTTCGTTGTCAGTGCTGACTGACATGATGTCGATATCTGACTCATTGTCGTGTTCGTGTTTAATGAGACGTCCAGGCATTATATACACTACTGATAGATTAAAAAAAATAGAATAGAACGACTAGTTTTAAAAATAAAATGTAAAAAAAAAAATTATTAGAACACAAAAGAGCAGAACAGGCCTTTAGTTCCAAGTGTTCTCTTATTCCTCAAAGATAGGTCATGTGGTGTAGCGCGTGCAATGCCCCAGTCAAGCTCCTTTGCTTATTCCTTTAAAAAATTTTCTTTATTACCATCCTACTTCGTCTTTCCCACAGCGCCCTAAGTCAGTGCTTGCACTTTTTTTTCTTCTCGGCAAGCTGCTTATTGGAAGAGAATAGAAGTTTGCATGCTTTTATTTTGAATTTTTTTTTTTTACAGTCGACTTTTCTACTTTCTCTTGGCATATCTCGTAAACACATCGTAGTAAAGCATGTTTAGTACTTCATCTTTGATTTCGTCGAGAATCGTCAGCGTCAGCTGGCTCCGGCCTAGCCTCTCGCGAATACGCAGCACCATAGATGAGGGCAGGCTGACGGCGGTGTACGAGTTAGAGTTGACAAAGACGCTAAAGATAGCGACTAGCTTGTCCATGGAGGCAACGGGGAAGGGTGTAACCTCGCTGAGATCGTATTGCGGGTAGACAGCAAGCGCAGTCTCGAGGATGCTTACAGTAGGCGGTGTCTGAAGGCGCAGCGACTTTGAGTGCGGGTATGCGCGGTTAGCCATAGCCAGATAGCCAATGCCGCCGTCAATGTTGTTGGCCATGCGTGCCATATACGACGACTCGAGCTGATCAACGTCCTCGCGCCACATGTCCTCGGAGCCCAGAGCAATGACAGTGAGACCCTTGAGCACTTGATACTCGTCTATGAATGCGGTCATCTCGGAGCAGAAGCACGACGCAGCAAAATCACAGAAGAAGCGGTACTCGTAAGGGTCAGCCAAAATGCTGTTGAACTCGGCACGCTTACCCAAGTGACCGTCCTCGCCACCAGCGCCGGCAATGGCGGCAGACATGGTTGCGCCCATACCGTTGGCACCGTGCATGCGCATCATGACATCGCGCGAGTGACGGATGGCAGCCCACAGAGGAAGTACCAGCGAAACCGTATGCAAAACAACAGCACACAGCCATGTAAAGAACCAACCGGACCAAGAATGCGCAATCCTGATCAGAATCGTCTCCCACAGCACGGTGAGAATTACGCACAGACCTCCGGCAATAATCGATATTATCAAATCGTTACGGATACCGTAGGCGTCCTTGAGCGACCAACACTTGATAAGCAGCACTGGCAGAATCAAGACGGCGTAGATGGCGATAATGGCGGTCACAGGCATAAAGCCCCACATCATAGAGCACATCTTGTTCATGGGCGAAATGCTGAACTGTTTGTTGACGATGTTGATGGCCAGGGACATTAGGCACGCAGCCATAAAGTTGAGCAGGACGAATATGGTCAACGACCGGTTCGTGACAAACCGCTGCAGCCGAGTGTACTTTTGTAGGCGACGGTATGTCTTTGAATCAGGTCCGTTGTCGAGACGCACTAGCGACGCGTGGCGCTCTGTTCTGCTGCTACCAATATCCGCGGTGTGTTTCTTTTCGTTAAGGACCATGCCCTGCGTCGACTCGTTGTGTCCAAAGTCGGTAGTGCTGTAGATACTGGTCTGGCTGCCGCTGCGATGAAGTCTGGGGCCATCCTCTTGACGCAAGTAATCGAGGTTGCTGTGCGGAGTCATCGTGCCCTTGAGCGCGGGTGCATTACTGGTGGCTAGCTTGTTGGTCAAAATATGCACGTTGGAGACGACAATATGCTGGAGGGCACGGGCGGCGATCGACGAGTACACCATCATAAAGCCAATATCGACAAGCCAAAGTCTGAGGAAGCATGGCCAGAGTTGAATGGCTGTGCTAACCATGGCAGCCGAGCCCATGATAATGCAACCGATTGACTGTAACATGACGAGAGCAACGTTACGCTGAGAGAGACCGCTGTGCTTATCGCGCGATTTTTGTACAAACATGACAAACGTGAGAATGGCGTAGACCATGTACAATCCATAGACAGTCAGCACGACACCAGCACGGATCTTGTACTTTGTAGAATCGGTGGGCCAAAAGTCTTCAATGTCGACTTCCGCGCGTTTAAAAAGTAAAGACATTTTGTGTGCAGGTCAAGAGATAGAGATATAGAGTAAAGAAAACCCCGTAAAAGGGGGACGTACGGCGGGTAGAATAGCACAAAATAACAATGGATAAAAAAAAAAGAGGGGGGAAAATGGCAAAGCGATTGACGTCTGAGCTTGCTGCGCTGGGCGCAGCGGCGTCAGTGGGGACCGCTCACATATATATGCGTACAAGTACATCAGTCGACGTTTGACACTCCGCGTCAATGCAATTGCAATGGGGTGGGTGGGGAAGGGGGAGGGTGGGACGACAAATCTGGATTCAACTAGACTTGCACTCCAAAACCGGTGTCTTTGTGAAACGACAACTGTCCCTCCCATCCCTAAACTACGGGGAGGGGAGGCGCCTGCATCGCCCAATATCTCTATTAGGCGGTAGATTAGCAACAAACAAAAAAAATAAAATGACCCCGCCTTTTTACTTTCGGTGTTTGCTTCGTCCCAAGGTTTTTTTTTCCACGAGGTGTGGTTGCCAAAAAAAAAAAAAAAAGTGTCCGCAATTAAGCGCGCATGGGGGATCGCTAAATTGCACAACCCAAAAGCAGGTTGAATAACCCACAGTCTAGAACGAAAGCTTTTGTGTGGACAGTGCAAACTGTGACACCGCTCGGTTGTTCTGGCAATAAGAAACGGGGGAGGGACTCACGCCTTGTAGATCCTATGTTTTTTTATTGACCAGCCCATCTTATCCGCATGCCTTGCTTGTTCCAGGTATCAGTGTGGAAAAAAAGGAAAAAAAAAAAACCTCCGTGGTCTACTTGCTTTTGCGCTGACCCTGGGTCACTTTCAATTCTCTCGCCACAATATCCGGCTCAATGTTGCCACCCTTCCCCTTTTTTTTTGGGTGAGCTGGCTGGAGAGGGGGGCGTCATTCTGTATGCCCAGCCCCAACTATACAGGTCTTGGGTGCAGGTAGCAATGCTCGGGATAATTACTGCGTCTTGAATCTCCAAAGCATTAAGTAGATGTCGCCATAGAAAATCGGCGATCACCAGCTGTTCTATCGAACATTCTGGACCACGTAAATCACAATAATAATGTCGAACATGTAAAAGAAAGTGGTTGAACACATGGATGCAAGCTAGATAAGAGATTGGGTGGATGAATTGATATGCTTGATGCTGATGCTTATTTGCAAACTAGTTATAAAACTTTTGCCCAGGTAATGACAAGTTTTCTCCATCTCATGTTTTTTTTTTGCGTGGCTAAACCGGAAAAGCAATGTCCGCATGGCCACATACTTAAAAAAAAAAACTTGCCATTGTCTGATGCAGCTCAAACCGCATGGAAGTGCATGACTCGGCTCGATATTTTTGAAACCCTAATCCGCAAACACTTGGCTCAGATGATGTTTGTTCAATTGTTTCTCAGCATTTCCGCAGCCATCACGCTTGTTGTCTTCTGGCTGCGGGAAGAATATAAGGTGGGCTCTATCGTCGCCAGGGTTCTCACATCAAACTTGCATCTCTCTTTACCCCTCTCCACTTTTTGAAATACCTTTTTTTTTTCTTCACTACTCAAACATGATGCTGTCTCCGCCGTTCACGCTTCTGCCACCGGCTCAGGTGCTTCCTTACCATATTGTCGCCTCCATTGCGCAGTACATTGAGCTGGGTGCAACAGAGACACCGTCAGCCATAAAGTCTGGTGGCATTAGAATTCCCATTCCGTCCAAGGAGCTTGCCCCGCTGGCCGCCGTATGTCAGAGCTGGCGTTCTGTAGTCGACCCGCTAATATACCGAGTGGCTGCGCATTGCACATCTAGCGGCAAGCCATACATATACACCAATACGCATCTCCCCAAGCTCAGTGTCGCAGTCGAGCGTCAGAAGCAGCACCTGGTCAGACAGCTCTACCTCTTTATCGACTTTTCAAAGCTATTTACCGCGGAGAGTCTTTTGTCGTTTATGGATTTCGTCGAAACCACATGCGGCGAGATGCCAAGCGTCTTCAAGCTGGCGCTGATACCGACGTATAGCGAGTCTAATTATTTGTGGCACACCCCTTCGGATGAGGAGGTCGCGGCATTAATGGATATCTCGACTGCAATGGAAAAGTTTTTCAAGTGCGTCCGCCACCTAACACCCAACGCACGCATAGTCACTGCTAGCCACGGCTCGAGCTATAGGTCCTATCGTAGGGCAGTCAAGGATCACGACCATGCCATAGCGCTGCTTCCAGCTATGTTTGCCGAGCGCACAACGCAGCTAGTAGTTGACCACGTCAATTTGTCGAGGCCGCAGCTGGACAAGCTAGTGCCTGGCATGCTGCGCAGCATTTCTATCACCGGATACAAGGGTCCGCAGTGCCACATCGAGCTTATCCAGCGGCACGCGCCTTGGCTGGAGCGGCTGGAGCTTGTCGGCTTTACTGTACACGCGATCGTCAAGCTTACTTGGGGCCACACGCCTACCAGCACGCGCTTGTATCCGCGGCTCAAGAAGCTAAACATTGCATCGGTTGTGGGCATGAGGACGAATAAGATGCGCCAGCCAACTGTCGACCCGTTCCCCGCACTGGAGGTGCTCGACTGTCAGACGTGCTTCCCGTTCACGACGCCTGTCGTTCTGGAGGGCGGGCAGTCTCACCTACGCGTGCTCAAACTTCGCATGGACACTACGCTATTCGGCATCATGGAGAGCAAGGGGCTCTTGCGCTCATCGTCGTATAAAAGGCTCGAGATAATCTCGTTGGGATGGGCCGAGCGCAGTTCCTTTGGAAGACAAGAGCATTCGGAGCGCATGTTGCTAAAGTCGTTTGAAGTCGGCGCACAGACACAAGTTTTATACGCGAACCGGTTAGCTATTCCTGACTTTGACGTGGTTTTGCCCAAGATCCAGTTCACAAACACGTTGCGCGTATTGGATTTCCAAGAGACAGCCTTGACGATAGCACAGACAGTAGAGCTGCTGAGTGGATTTCCTAAGCTGCGTGAGGCTCGTTTGTTTTTGCGCGAAACTCCTGGCGACAGATCCAAGCGTATGCCATCGCCTGAAGAGGTCGCTCAGTTTAACAAGCGCTTTATCGACTGTCAGTCTTCGGTTATGTTTTTGGATATCTGCAAGACTCAGTTTACAAACTCTCGGCGTTCTGGCGAGTATATCGTTATGATGGCTGATGTTATGCCTAGTATTACGCGTGTGCGTATAAAGTGCTCGACAAGGACTCGCTCGTCGCGTGTACGTAATGGTATCAAGTTTGCCTTGCAGCGGTCTATTTACAAAAACAAACGTGTACAAGACATTCAGTTTGCTGCTGACGAGTGAAAAGCTATTTGTGTTTATATTTATATTTTTTTATCCATATTATATTTTTTATTATCTCAAGCAATAATACTATTGTTTATTCTATTGCTGCCAATTGTGTCTCGATACACTACTCGTTCAGGTGTTGAAATCGTTGAACAACAAGAGGTTCCGCGAAGTGTGTCTGAGGGTGACAATAGCTCATTGTAGCCGGGCAGGCCATCTTCGCGCTGAGGCGAGTATTTTGGTAGTGGTTCCGAGTGTCTGTTTTCGATATCGCCTACACGATCTCTGTTGGAGAGTTGGTGGCGGCGGCAGCGATCGAAAACGGTCCAAACCGCGATACACAGAAATAATCCAATCAATATCGAAGACCAAATTATATGTATCCAAGCACGATGTTTATAACTGCAAATGCCGTTGGCATCACAGCCCAAGTCCTTTTGCGATAGTACTTGCTGGAAGCGAGCGTTTGTGATCATATCATTCATTATCTTGCAAATAAAATGAAAATATAGGGCTACGATAATAAAAGGGAAGAGAGTGAGGCGCAAAGAACAAGCTATCTTAAATAGCTAGGAAGTTTTTTTTATTTGCAATGAATACCAATGTGCATAATGCATCACGCCTCTATGCTATGCGCTATAATGCAAAAAAATAAATAAACTAAAAATGAACATTTATTTTTTTTGATCTGCCTGGTTCGGGGGGGGGGTCCGGGTCTAGATCGCGCTTTCGAAAAAAGCGCGAGAAATTGGCTCAATACAGTGTACTCTTTTGACACACCGTCATTTCAGACACACGCATACATGATGCAGGTTTACCACATGTTATCACCAATCACAAATAAAAAAAAATACCACGCTTGTTCTATTGTGCCTTTCAAATACACAAAAACCTATTGGGACAATTGAGTTTTAACTATTATCATCCTTTGCTCTTTACATGCTCAATTGATATAAAAGCACGACGAATTCCCTGCGATAATAGAGAGATATCTGACACAACAAGCAACTTTTCTCTATTCACATTTTTTTTACCACACCAATTATCGCGACTTTTATATCATGGCCGTAATTCAAATCGAGGACGCAGATGAACTTCGCAACTACATCGATACACACTATCGAGTGGTTGTATACTTTAGTTCTCCTCAGTTGAGGTCGTTTAGGGTAATGAGAGGAGAACTTGACGATTTGTCAACAAAGCACAAAGCTATAAAGTGTCTCTTGGTAGATGTCGACGCTACGCCATTTGCTCTTATTGGTCAAGACATTGTGCTGTTACCAGTATTCAAATTCTTTAAAGAACGCTGTGAGGTCTGCTATAATGACACTGACTCTCTCTGGGGCCTTCACCACGCGTTCGAGAGATTGGCAGCCCAATAAGACTCTGAGTGTAGTCCCTTATATCCACTGTGATCCTAATATAAATCTGAGTTTGCTCCTAGAACCGTATCAATAGTAAACGCTCTAAGACTGCGTCTCGACATTAGTCTTGGTCGAGCACGTTCGAATAAAGGTGAGGAATCTCATTTAATTTGGATTTAAATCGAGAGCGAGCATGGGCAAAAAGAAAAGGCCCAAGGAAAATAATCATTATAGCGGATCCAATCTGCACTGAATTTATTGAGCATCGAGACTAGACCAGGTTCATCAACCCACCACGTGGCGCATCTATTAGCCCTTTAAAGAGCAAAAATATAATAACTGCGGGGGGAAGTGATTGATCAGCGGCTAGCCCACTGCCCAGATCTTTTATTTGCTTCACTTTCCAAGCAGTCTAGATTGCAGCGATAAAAATTATCTAGCCAAACGACTTTGAGGCAAGAAAAAAAAAAAAAGTTAGCAAAGCTAAAGGAAAAAAGAACGGCATTCAGAGACACGTATAAATGTGCAAATATAGGCATCCCTAGTTCCCACTCCCCCGACCTCAGAATCCAATTATATATTTCTTTCTTTCAAACGCAGAACCCCCTTTCACCTCGCTTGATACACACGCTACACACCTCCGTCTTAACGCTAACCTCGGCTACTAACAATCCTTAATTTTACCATGCAGTCCTTCACCGTTGCCATCGCCGCCATTGCCGCTGTTGCCATTGCTGACAAGCCAGCTGCCTATGGCACCCCCTATGCAGCTGCACCAGTTGCGCAATACGCGGCCCCCGCACCAGTTGCTGCCTACGCGGCCCCCGTAACAGTTGTTCAAAACGCCGCTAGCGTGGAACCCACAGTCACGGTTACTGTCACCAATGGTGCTTCTTCCAACATCTTCTCGCTTGGAGCTGCTGCCTTGGCTGGCACCCTTGCGCTGGCTTCATTCATGTAAAGAGCCTACATGACATAATCGGCTGATAAAGAGGCTTTGCTTTACTTTTTTTGTTCTTTGTCTTTGAACAATAATATACCATTCAGCCATTTAATTGTACAGGTGCACATCAAAAGTTCACTCTAAGAACCTTAACGCACTGTTTCAACCACTTGTCAACAAGAGTCATATAGTACTCTGGTAGGATATGAGACCATTTTGTTCCAAGCAGATTTAACCAATTCTTCCTTTGTCTCAACATTATTTGGCTTCTGGCTTTTCATCCAAGGGAAGAATAAAAAGTCGCAGGATGACAGATCTGGAGAGTACGGAGGCGCCTTGAGTAGATGGAACTTTGGCGAAGTGCATGTGTATTCTTTTTTTTTTTTTTTTTTTGATGGCTCAGAATTTCTTGGGTAAAAAAATCGTATCCCAGCTTATAGGCTACACAGCCCTTTCGCTCTCTTACCTTTTGGCAAGAAGCTGAGTGCATCAGCACTCAGGGGACTGACACCAACACAGCAAAACACTGTGAAGACACTGTGAAGACACTGTGCTGATAGTGTGGACAATTCCACTAAAAACCCCCCCCCAAGAGATCTGGCAGGTGGGGCACTAGCCCCTGTCATACCACTAGGTGTCGACTAATGATTGTCCTTATGATTACCATCCCCTCACCCACATGAGGAGACTAACTGCGACATGGAATCTACAAGTCACTGAATGTCCTATTAAGGCCTAGCCTCAGTCTGGTGGAAACTGAGGCTGGCAAATAATGTACTGTATTTCTTCCCTGGAGATGGTTAGGTGAAGACCTGCTAACCTCTAACCTGAGGATATAAAGACAAAACAAAACAAAACAAAACTGAAGGAACTAAGACAATTCTGCAAAGGGGATGTGCAATCCCAACCAACCACCTTATGAGTGCAAGAGAGTCTGACTCACAACTCTGTGTTATTGAGTGTTAGCCCTAGTATTTCTACTAGGTTTCCAGGGTGAACCATGTGGAGGCCCTCAACATTCACCCCTGTGGAGGCCCTCAACATTCGCCCCATGGAGTAAGTCAGTACTATCATTGCCTGGACCAGTCTAGACATCTGTATGCTTAAATAAATATATTTTATCATTGATTTTATGTTTAACTTATTCACAATGATCTGTTAGAGCCAAAGCTATGACATTGTCACCTTATCTAATATTATTGTAACTATTACCAATTAATCTTATCATGCCTTTCTTTGTTTGTTGCAAGAGCCTCCTCTCACTTGGCACTGGCCTGAGTATTATGGCAGGCAAGATGGACCCAGGTGTATCTCTCCATGCCTATACCTGTAAGCTCAAAAATGCTGCTGTGTGTGGCGTTGATGACCCAAGCCATGTGGAGTATCATATTCAGCCCAGGGTTGTTACGTCTAATGGTGAAACTACAACCTATCCCTGCATAAAACTATTATTATATAATGGTAAGCCAGTGACGATTCCCAAGCACTACAAGATTCTCACAGCTATCAGCTAAGGTCCTCAGTTATATCACTGGCTTTGACTTTCTTTAATAAACCATTGATAAAAGATGTAAAAACCTTGTAGTGCTTGGGAATTGTTGCCAGTTTGCCATTATATAGCAAAAGTTTCACACAGGAATATAATACAGCTTCACCAATAGATGTGACAACCCTGGTCCAAATACAATATTCCACATGGTTTGGGTCCTCAGTGCTACACACAGCAGCATTTTTGTGATTGTAGGTGTAAACACAGAGAGATACACCTTGGTCTACCTTGCCAGCCTTGATGCTCAGGCCAGTCCCAAGTGAGAGAAGGTATTTTCAGCAAACAAAGAAAGGCATTACAAATGTAATCAATAGTAGATTCAATAATATTAGATAAGGTGACAATGTCATAGCTTTGGTTCTAACAAACACCAAGTTTATATAAGATTTGCCAAGGGTCAGTTTAAATTTGCATAAATATAAACTACTGTCTAAGTAAGAGTATAACAGTACATTTTAATAGTAAATATAAATGTTTTCTAACAACTCTAGAAATGAGAAAAATGTTTTCGAAGCATGCCAGAAAGTAATAAAAAGTAATGACTGGTAAACAGTTAAACACGTAATGTGTATATATACTAGAATATAAATTAAAGACTTTAAGCTGTAAAGGATCAAGAGAAAAGCATAGAAGCATTAAAAGTCAGTCTTGTAAATAATATACCTGCTCCTACAGGCCTCTGGATCAGTGTTGCCTAATTTAGCTAATCAAACAGAAAGGCACCCTTTGTAATGTGTGTACAGATATGCAGACTGCATGCTCTGGATTAGCTTTGTACTGTAAATTCGTTGTTGTTAGCAGAGTATTGACTAACAGGCAGCCTGTTTTTATTTAAAATTCTTATAAAACAAAATGGATTTTCGGGCCTGACAATGGCATAGCCCACTGCTTGTTAGTGTCTAGCTGACCTATCAATTTTTTATTGTGTTGGTGTGACATTCATCATCACTTTTGCCATTTTTGGTTGTGGCATTAATCTTCACATTTCTAATATATTTCTGTGTGGGTGCTTGGTACCCTCCGACCTTAGTATGTGTTTTCATACCTGTGGGATTTTTTTGAAGAAGCGAGATTTGAACCCTAGACAACAGGGTACAGAGCCAACCAGTATGTACATCACCTGCAATGTGTATATTCCTCAGTTTTGGACTACCTCAACATATTCCTGGAGGGCCTGTTTATGCTGGAGTATTTAAGGTCACTAATCAACTAGCATAACAAGGCTGTTGGTTAAATCTAAGCCACGTGTCTTGAGTATAATATATTTTAGAGCTCGCCTTGCTCTACAATTTTATTGCTATCACAACAGCGCCTCTCTATGTGTATATCATTGGTAATTTAATGCTGGGTGTTACTTGACTTTGGTCAGAATAACATTTCATGGCTAACCTGTACATGATAATTATGCTCAAGACTTTAAAAGTGTCAGACTGTATAATTAAATGGCCGAATAGTATATTATTGTTCAAAGACAAAGAACAAAAAAAGCAAAGTTTCTTAATCAGCCGATTATGTCATGTAAGCTCTTTACATGAATGAAGCCAGAGCAAGGGTGCCCGCCAAGGCAGCAGCACCAAGCGAGAAGATGTTGGAAGAAGCGCCGTTGATGTGGGTGACCGTAACCGTGGGTTCCACGCTAGCGGCGTTTTGAACAACTGTTACGGGAGCGGCATAGGCATATTGAGCTGCTGGCGCAGCTGCAGCTGGCTTATTGGCGAAGGCAACAGCAGAAATAGCAGCGATGGCAATAGAGGCGACGGTGAAGGACTGCATGGTAAAATTAGTTTGCTTGAGGGTGGCGAATAAACGACGTATAGGTATCAAAAAAAGGTATAACTTTCAAAAAATGATAAAGAAAAACCAAGTAGCTTGGGGGAGTTCAGATCTTGCCTTTTTATCCACATCCAGTCACATTAATATAAAAAGTGACTGATATTTTGATGTGCGCACATCAGGTCCAGATCACAATTAATACACGGCACATCAAACAAAAGAAAAAAAAAATTGTTCTAGACAGTTGGAAATCGATTTCGATCATATGTTGAGCGGCGGGTAAAGGGTAAGGGGGAAAGTGTAGGTGACGTAAGACAAAAAAAAAAAAGATAGTGTATGATTCGTCGTCATGGTTTGTGCAATGACACGGCATTGAAAGAGATCATTCCGCATCAAAAACTCTTGACTTTCTCTCTCTCCAATTACCTTTAACAACACTTAACTCTTACTAAATATGAGACAAGTACTATTCCGTATCGGAAATCTAAAGTTTACGCGCGAGTTTGCACCATTCCTTGGTATTTTGTCAGGGACAGTGATGTACGGAGCTTACACTGGACTTCATCACTTAACCGACCCAGGGATACGTTTGCACCGCAGCAACCAGCACTAGCCAAATTTTTCTCAAAATATATTTATTGAGCCAATATTGTAATCTAACGACCTCTAACTAGAGCATGGCGATCTGCCCACAAGAAACAATCTCGATACAAACGCCGCAGCAAACATGATTGACAAAAAAAAAAAAAGAGAATCCCTCTTGCTATTGTATATTTATTGTTATTATTTTTTACATTCTCAAATGTCCTTGCAATTACTCCAGCTAATTCGAGTTACAACCAAAGGGCAAAGGAACGACGGTCAGCAGCCAGGTCTAAACTTTGTATACCCAGCATGTCCCAACTGCAGCCGCAAAGTAACCAAAACAGCGACTTGGACATGCTCCAATTGCAACACACAAATAAACGACGACCGAGTGAAATGGACCTATCGAGTTGGCCTAAGTTTTATAGACCCAAGTATACGCCACAGTAGGAACGAGATATCAGCGAGCATACTAGGAACAACAGCCGACGTTTGGTTCGGGTGTACAGCGGCACAGTGGGTTGAGGAGACACAACGAGATAGCGAGCGGTTCCAAGGCCATCAGCAAGAGGCGCAGTGGATAGAGCACATGGCGGAGCAGCTAATGTGCTTGATAGGCATGGGCGTATGTGGTGGCGCGGTCGGACAGTATCAGGCAGTTGCGCTAAGACGAGATATGGCTTCTCATGCCCGGCTTGGTGGTGGCAAGCAGCAGTACGTGGTTACTCGGCTCTGTACTAAGCAAGTCGACCGGCCGTCAATAACGATCGTGGAGATGTGGCGACAGATCGTACGCCAAGCCCAATGTGCTGCCGGGATTAGCGACAGCAAGTCTAGTGGTTGGGATATTGCCACGATGCTGGCAGCTGCTCCGTTCATGGAGTTAGTACCTGAGCAAGAGGCACTGCCCAAAGAGCCCCCACTTTCCCACGCCATCGATGCCGACTGGGATACAGTCTTCGCTACTTGGGACACAGAACCGGCACTACAGTCAATGTCATTCCACTCGTCAACGCCTAAAGGCAGCTGCGTAGCGACTCAGACAGAGCTAGACGATATGGACGCTTTACTAGACCAATGTCCAGAGCTATTCCACTCACTTCCGCAGCTCTCAGCAATCAGCCCCGCAGTATACACCGATAGCCAGCTGTTCTCATGGAGCCACTGGGAGGAGAGCTACAGGGACGATAACCGGTACAACCAAATTGCAAACTCGCTCAATAATGACTCGGCTACACCTACCACAGCGAACTATCCAAGACGAGCTGTTTATAACGCTACGCCGCCTGATACGCTGATGCGCCGACTGGAGGCTACGCCAGAATCTATTGCTCGCGAAATCAGTGCTGCTAAAGAAGTAACTCGTATCATCGGTTCGAGCAGTAGGTCGCTAGAGTTAGGCAACGTTCCAAGGATCTTGGCTCCAGCTACACCAGTTTCCAGACCAGTGTTAAGATCTCCATCAGCTTTTGGTTCCAGAGCATTTGTACCAGAAACGCCTATCGTCCAGCGTACATACTCGCTCGACTTTGTTCCAGAAACGCCCCTAAATGCGACTGTATCACGTCGACGACCGACCCCTATTGCGACTCAAGTAGCATTGGTTAGACTGCCAGAGAGGAAGAAACGAAAGTATACTAGGAAAAGACAACCTGCATCATCTGCGGGATCTGGATCCAGAGTGCTGCCATTATCTCTCACTAGAAGCAATAGCGGTAATTAATCAGTTCAGGGGGGAAAAGCTCGCGTGCCCAAGCATAGAAATTTCGTCATCTCACGTGCTGAAAATAAAAGCAGTATAAAAGAAGACTTAAGGCGGGGATTTTTTTTTTTCTCCTTTTCCTATCTCTTTTCTTCCCACGCTTCTTATTCCTTTTTTATTATATTTCTTTTTTATTATGAAGGCTCATGCTTTAGAACAGTTTACCGTGCGCGATGTGCTTAGTCACCGCGGATACCCGACACTACGCCATCCCATCAATGATACTGCCACAGTCCAAGAAGCGCTAACACAAATGCGCAAGCACAACGCTGTCTCACTGCCCGTCCTCAGCTCATCTAACAAGGACCGTCCACTAGTAGACGTAATATCTGTCTACGACTTGCGCGACTATATAATCCACTCACCAGTAAGTATCACACCATCTCCTATTTTTTTTTGGTTGATTTCTCACGCTCTAAAAAAATTGTATTGTTTCTTATCATTAGGGTCTGGACAATGAAGTACAATTGCAATTGCTTTCTGGCCGCGCATCAGGTGCTCGCACAGTTCTCAGCGATACAGTTGCTCAAGTAGTTGCTTCTCGCAAACACGCTACCCAAGAAATATCTGCAACTGCCCCACTAGAGTCTCTAATCCGTCTATTCTCTACTCTCGGTCATCACCTCGTTCTTGTTACTGGCGTCCAAAGCAAAGACGCTGTACACAGGGTACCCCGCAGCAGCAGCGATGAGCCCCGTCGTCGTCGGGAGTGGTCGATTGGTAGCGGATGCTCGTCTTCGACATTGGGATACGCCGACTCCTTTGACTGGGAATACAGCGATGACGACGAGGATAGTACTAGCCAAATGTGGGGGTTGACGCAATACGATGTTCTGCATTTTATACAGCATCACAACCACCAATTAGGTCACCCGATTCTCGACATGCCAGCAACATCTATTGCGTCTACAAAGCCTCTGACAGCAACAGCAGTCATCTCTCAGTCTCCTGACTCACGCCACACACCCCTGCTCCCAGCCCTGACTATCCGCGATTCGGCGCTCTCAGCAATGAAGCAACTCCGCGACTCACACACTAGCGCACTACCAGTAGTAGATATTGACGGTCGACTAATAGCAGAAATAGCAGGTACAGGTATGCGCTACCTAACAGAAGACAAGATCGGATTCCTAGGCAAGCCAGTACTAGCCTTCATATACGGACTACAATTGCCAAAGGCCAATCCCTATGTTATCCATGAGCATTTCACAATGTCTCAGATAATGACAGGTCTCCTGCGAATGAACAGCTACCGTGCCTGGCTAGTCGACTCAGAGGAACGACCAATTTGTGCTATTTCGACTACTGATATTCTCAGCTTTTTACTCTAAGTTCTATAAATATCAAAATTGACATCTAGATCTCAAAATGTCCAAGCTACGTTTTCTAATTATATCCTCAACAGATCGCTCATTAGCAACCCAATCGCGCTGTGCCTTGACTGAAAACATTCGATTAGTAGTGTCAGATAGCTTCTTATCAAGTACCTCTACGCACATGTCAATGTCCTTGCTCCGTCTCAAGTACGTAGTTTGTAATACATTAAATAACGCCAGACAGTCCTCCCGAGACGCTGTATTGGTGCTGTTCAGTCTCAGCATTATATTGTCATCAATTTTGCGCAGCTGACGTAAGGCCGCTTTGAATTTACTCAGGCTCAAACATGTACTCTCGCTAATATCAACGTCAGTCGCTCGAGCACGCTGAGCCAGTTCGTTAATCGTAGACAAGTCGCTTCTATCCATGACACAAAAAAAAAAAAAAATAAAGATAAAATATTTATAGTTAACAAAGAAAACGTTCATCGTTTTTAAACAAAAGGATTAGGAAATGATGACGAAATCATTTGTGCTAGAGCCTGGGTATGGGCACAAGCCCTAGTAAATCATTTTAAAAAATAATAATTCAACAACAAAATCCTTTATATAACGTATGAGAGAGGAAAGAAAAGTAAGATGTCTACATAAAACCGAAACCAGTACTGCACTCGCTAATAGCCAACAGCAAATTGGCGCGCAGAACTTCAAAGGACTCGCACAGGGGCAGATCGAGCTGATTAAAGCACGTATGAGCAGTGGGGAGTCTGGTCGGCGAGCCAAAGTCCTTGTGGATCTGGAACTTTTGCACTCCCTGGTTGCCCTGCAAGTGCGCAAACCCTTCCAGCGGCACCTTGCTCGTGCCTGTGACAAACTGCAGCAGCTTCGCCCGCTCCTCCTGGTCAAACGACCGCACCGCACGCCAGAACCACTGGATCTGAGCCGACCCAGAGTTGAATCCTCCGTGGTACTCCGTGTTGTTGCGCCAGTCGTCCACGTCAATGTCCGGCATACCGCTGATAAGCAGCTCCAGCTCCTGCTCGTTGAAGATCTGGATCAGGTCCCGCGGAATGAGGTCATGGAACCCAGTCAAGAACGATTTGATCTGGTCCTTGATTGCCAGGTACAGCCGCTGCAACGTCACCAAACGCACGTACTCAGCCTTGTTCTCCTCCGTCACATTCACCTCGTGTCCGTTAGGAATCAAATCCACGACGCGGTGCTGGCCAAAGTCATCGACCTCGATGCTGAATGTCTCCTCCAGGAGCTCCGTGATGTCGTTCTCCAGGATCCACTCCAGCGACTTGTAGTAGCTTGGGTCAATCGCCTCCATATCGCGATAGTCGACCTTGCGCCCCAGTATGTGCTTGTAGAACGACCGCGTAAAGTACGCGTCCAGCACACGCTGGTCAACGATGGCCTTGCCGATAATCCGCCCCACAAACTTGAAATACTGCAGGTGGTCGGGATTGACCCAGCTCTGCGGGTTGGGCTGGTAAGTGACACGCCCAGCCGCCGACGGCTTAAACAGCGCATAGTCAGGGTTAAACATCTGACGCGCTAGAGCCTGGAACCACTCGCGGCTGACTCCGCCAGCGTCAACTCCCTCCTCGTCGCGGAACTTGACGTTGATACGCCCACGCTTGATCTCCTCGCCCGACTGTCCAGCAAACTGGTGATACGAGTCCTCAAACACCGTCTCGCGCCGCACATTCAGATGAAGAGTCTGACCCAGCGGCCGCTGAGTAGGATGATGATGAGTGGCAGAAGGAGGCTGACCCGCCACCAGAGAAGGCTGCCCAAGGCCTCCAGCACCAGCACCGCCCTGGCCCAGCAGCAACGCACGCCGGTTGTTGCTATTGGCGTTCGCGCTGTCATCGTGCAGGCGCTGGTAAAAGTACGACCGCTTATTGTCGAAATCCAACACGTGCGGATTGAATACCAGCAGCGAAAACGATCCGCTCAACAGCCCCGGGTTGTTGCGCACCAGGGTATTCAGGATCTTCTTGTGCCGCTCAGTAAAGTTCTGAAAGTACGCCTCGCCAGCGCTCGGAGATACAGACATTGGAGATATCTGCGCCGAACTGCTACCGCCACCACCGACGCTAATGTCCGTCATCCGGCTCTTCTCGGCGAGAACAGGCTTGTACACAACCATAAAGCTCTCGATCAGCGGCAGCAGCACCGTAGCCACATGCGCCAGCTCAGCAGACGCGCTAGCACAGCGCAAGCACTGACTAGTAGCCTCCCACAGCGGCACAAAGTGCGTGTCATTGCTCAGCGACAGCGACCGCAGGCGCATCAGCTCTTGAGCCAGATCCTCATCAACAGCAGCAGTCGATGCCGCAGCCGCCGTACCAGAGTCGACGTCCATACTCTCGTCTTCTTCTTGTTTCTCTGCTTCAACGGCAGGCTTCTTCTCGGCTACCACAGCCTTGCGCCGGTCCTCCAAGCGCTTAGTGACAGTCGTGGAGATATAGTCAATAGCCATGAGCAGGCGCAAGAGACGCGACTGGTGCGATGACGCCGGTGAGAACTTTCCCAGCGTAATATCGCGCACACGGTCCATCTTCTCCGCCGACAACTCAGAAGCGGCAGCAACCTCCTCTCCTCCACCGGCCGGACCTTCCGCCTGAGAAGAAGCAGGCACGACCTCCTTTAGCACGGCCAGCAGCTGCTCGATCTCCTCACACACGCTGTCCGACAGCTTTGAGGCTCGGCGCACCAGCTCATCGGTGATAACTGACAAGACGCCAGACATGTGCGACAGGTTTTGGATCAGGCTCAAGGTGTGCTGGAACGTCCGCGACGTGCACTCACCAGCAGCCAAAACGTTGACAATAGCGCGCAAGGCGTGGCCCGGAATACCCGGCAGCTGCACAGTCGCCGATAATGCCGCAGGCGCAGCAGACGCAGAGTATCCGGATCCTTCAGCAGCATCGACAGGCACCACCTCAGTAATCGTGGGCTCCTGATACTGCAGGTGTTGCAAGTTGCGACGCACCATGCCGCCCAAGGGCTTGGTTATGGTAGACAACAGCTGCATCAAGAGCTCCGTGACGGTGTTGCCTTGGCTGTAGTACAGAGGCTTCTCCAGCAAGCGGAGCAAGTGCACAACCGGGAACCTGCTGCTCTCGTCGTCACTATCGGCGCGCGCCTTGCCATGCAACGGCGGCTTCAGCGCATGCTGCTGGTGGTGGTGATGATGGTGCTCGACCAAAAAGTGCATGGACGCGCGAGGGTTATGCGCCGCCAGGGCATGCAACACCTCCAGCGAGCGCTGGGCAGGGACATATGCCGGGACAGTCGTATGCAAGTCGCCCAGCGCAAACGCGTGCTCAGCTCCACCCAGCGACGACATTTGCGATTGCAATGGAGTCTGATCAGCCGGCAGGGAAGGGTCAGCGGCTGCGGCTGCGGCTGCCGACGATGACGTAGACGCAGCAATAGCAAGGCGAATAACAGCATCGACGTCCTCGAGCGTAGTAGCGTTGCTATCCAAAATCGCCAGCATGAGCTGGATAAACTGCGACCTGGCACGCCCGTTCTCGCACACAAAGAGCATGATCTTGTTGACCAGTGGGCCAGACAGCGCGTGGTTCGGCAGGAAGATGAACCGGGTCAGCGCAGCCAACTCGGCGCGGCTCAGCAGTTGTACGTTGACATCCCGAGCGGCAATCCTCTTGCGACGTTTCTCACGCAGGCGCTGCACCTCTACCGCATTTTCCCCACTACCACCGCCAAAGGCCGTAACAGCATTGGGTTGCACTTGCATACCCCATCTGTTGCTGGGCCCAGGCATGCCGATGCGCATGCGGTCTCGGACCACCGACTCGAGCGTGGTAGCCTGCGGGGTCGCATTAGCTGTAGCTGCAGCCCCTGACGACACAGCTCCACCAGACGTTGCACGGTCCAGGCGGTTCATTATAGTGTCGCGGTCCAATAGCTGCCGCTGAAGACGCTCCTGCTCCAGCACCTCCGCGCGGATCTCTGGCGGCAGTGCATCCAAAAACTCTTGGCTAATGCCACCGTCAGTCGCCGCCCCTGCTTGCGCGTCAGCGCCACTCGCAGAAGATGCCCCCGCAGTCTGACGCTGCTCCACACGCTGCTGCTCACGGCGGCCTTCAATAACCTCCATGCGCAAGTCGTCAGGCAGAGCCAGCAAAAACTCTGGGTCAATACCTGTATCAGTAATATCAATGCTCTCGCCGTCAATAACCACAAACACAGGCTCAGCAGGCTGGGCAGTCTCGGCTTCTTCTTCTCCTTCTTCGTCGCTCGAAGAGCCAGCCGACTCCTTATCCTCGGCATCGTCAAGCGCCATGCCATCTTCGCCTTTTTCAGCACGCACACGCTCGGCCTCGGCCTCAACTCTCGCGCGCTCAGCCTCTGCCTCAGCGTCCCTCTCGCGTCGCTCAGCATCCTCACGCTCAATACGCCGCCGCTCAATTTCAGCAGTCCGACGCACGCGCTCGACCTGGTATCTCTGACGCAGAAGATTCTGGCGAATGGCTTCCGGCGCCAAGCGATTAAGAATAGGCGCGCCAATACGCGTGGTATACGCACTAGCAGGAGCACGCGGCTGCATGCGGGCCTCCTCTTGCCAGCGCTCAGCTGTGCCAAGCGTCGCGAAGCCTTCGATAGCTGCAGCCGCATAGCACATCCGCACCAGCTGCTCCAGCACCTCATGAGCCACCGCCGACGACCCATACTCCACGCCAGGATGAGTCGCCGACTGCGAGTCGCTGTCTTCGAGCCACGCCCGGGGCTCGCGCTGCGAGCTGGCACCTGGAATCAAGTGGTGTGTGTAGGCCGGCCGACGCCCACCCGAGTGGAGATGCGACAGCTGTGTAGTGAGCGCCTGCCCCAAGCCAAACACGTCGTCGGGCGTCGTACGCAGAGGTCCCGTCAGCGAGTTGCGCGTCACACGCTCGGCCCGCGCCTGATGCAGCCCACTGGCGCTGCGATCGCCGCCACGCTCAGTCCGCTCACTGCGGTCAACAAGCGGGTGCAGCATGCTTAGCCCCTGCGCGCCTCCAAGACGCGACATCCCGCCGCCGCCAAGCCCAGGCATACGCGGCATGGAAAAGTCAATCATATCTCCCGGCGCCTGCCTCCTCACCAGCAGAGGGTTGCCAATACCAGGGCCTCGGCCAATGCCGATGCCCGGCATGCCATTGAGCGCGCCATGCCGTCCCAGACTAGGCAGGCCGTTGAGCCGATGGCCAGCACCGCCTCCACCACGCCCAATCGCAAGCCCAGCCGCCATAGTCTCCATCAATAGTGTCGACAGATCTCCGACTCTGTCCATTGCTCCAGTTGCTCGCCCCTCACCACCACTGCCAGCATCGTCGATTGCATCCATGGTAATCTCAAGCGTATCGGGGAACCCAGCAGGGAACATGTCTTGATCGTCGCCGCTCTCAGAGTGCGACTCGTCTTCGCTCGTCGAGCCGCCGCCCTCGTTGTCCTCATCGTCGACGTCATCGTCAGCGCCTTCGCCTCCAGCTCCCAGCGCCGCAGCAGTGGCAGCCGCAATGGCATTGCCATCCCCGCTGCCTGGCCGACTATTACGCCCAGCGATGCGAGCGTGTATGTGGCCATGGTGGTGGTGGCGGTGAGCATGGTGCGTAAGCGTGTGGTGGATCGCCTCCAGCATGCCCAAGTCGGCATCCGATAGATCGCTCTCCCACCCGCCCTCCGGGTCCGCACCATCCTCGTCAAGACGCCCGTCTTCGGACCGGACTACCTCGCCATCAAGGTCGCTACCATAAAAGTCAGCATCGCGCTCCTCGGCAGCCATCATGCGGTCCTCTTCAAACGCCAAAAAGTCTGCTGCCGACTGCCCATGGCGCCCGCCTAGCTCCAAGTCAATCTCAATGTCTGTGTCGAGGCCTTCGCCATCATCCTCGTCGTCCATATCATCGTCTCCATTGTCGCTGTCTTCGTCACCAGAGATGGATCCAGATTCCGAATCAGACAAGTCATCGTCTTCATCGTCGTCGTCAGCGCCACCACGGTTTCTTCCAAGACCACCGACACTTCCATCCATATCCATGTCATCGCCGGGCTCAGCGCCATCAACAATGCTCTCGTCGAGAAGCATATTCTCGTCCATATCTTCATCGTCGGTATCGATATCGCTGACCGATGAGTTATCATCATCATAGAGCTCCTCCTCAAAGTCCTCCTCCATGAGATCATCCTCGTCAAACAGGTCGCCGCCGTCATGTCCGGCAGCAGTACGCTGGTTCTGATACAGCCCGAGCGCCGAGTTCTCGTACAGATCCGGCGGGACGTCCTCGTCCTCAACAACCAGGGCGTTCTCATCTTCCAGCAGATCCATGTTAAACCCACCGCGCGAGCCGCTCGACATTGCTGACGACGGCATCTTGTCCTGCCCAGACTCCTCCCACGTCTGCAGCACAGATTCGCGGCTGATCCTTACCGCCGCCTTGGCCAAATGCTCCATCGGGCGCAAGAACAGATTCAGCATCTCGCGTCCTTGTGGGTGGTTCAAGTTCAGGCGACTGCTAGCCGCCGTTAACAAGTCAAGAATGCCTCGCTCCAGCAGCATCTTCTTGAGCGTATTAGGACTCTCCTTTTCCTGCTGGTCACCGCTAGATATAGCCGTAATACGCCCGGGGCTGATAGGCCGCGCAGTGACAAGCTTGTACGTCAGCCGCGCCAGAGACGTCAGACGAGCGTACGTCACATCGTTACCATGCAAGGCCGAGCCCGACGTAGCTGCCAGGCACTCGCGGAAGGCCCTGACAATGTGGTCCAGCGTCAGATGTCTTGCCGCGTACAGCGCCGTGACATAGCTGCCGACCAGCGAGTCAAGCGTAATTTCGCTGTCGCCATCGACCTTGGACGCTGCCAGGCTATCGCCGGACGTGGTAGTCCACCCTTCCTGGTGCCGCACACAAAGCGTGCACAGAAGCGCCGTAGCCCAGGCCGTCACAGCGCGCGACAACTGCCCGCGCTTGATGGTGATCTGATGACGCGCAATAGCCAGCACTTGTTCGAGCTCGCCGCCACCCGCAGCAGCAGCCGCGGCAGTGGCCGCCGACGCCGCCTCCTCTGCTTTGCTGGGGAACTTTGGCGCATTGACATTTGCGACCGCCTCGCGCACAATAAGGTCATGCACCAGGTGGCTGATAAGCGGCGACCGAATACGCAACGGCTGCTGCTGTTGAGGCAGCGCCTGCTCCTCGGCAGTAGCAGAAGCAGTCGCCGGAGCCTTGCCCTTGTTGGTAGCCTTGCGCGGACTGAGCAGTCCAACGGGCGCCGCCACAGTCCGTGCCACAAAGAGAGCCTGCAGCACAAAGGGGAACGACGACACTAGCTCTGACAAGCTCTGCATCAGATAGCAGCGGTAAGCAATAGTATCGGGGCTGTCGTCGGGCACACTAGCAGCAGCAGCCAAGGACGTGGATGCTGGCGTAACAAGTCCAGCGTAGCTAGCCGACGTCCGGAGTTTGCTCACAGGCGTAGCTGGCATCTGCTGCTGGGCCTCGCTCACAACACCAGAGATCGTCGTGGCAGCACGCGCAACAGGAGGAGGAGCAGGCGCACTACAGGCGGGCCTGAGCGCAAGTATCTCCTCAACGACAAACTCGGCGACGCGGCAAGCCAGACGCTCAGACTCTGCGTCCAGCTCATAGGGCTCAAACGCCGGCTGCTTTTCCTTCTTGGCCAAGTATTCCATAAAGGACTCACCGCCCTCAGCCCTTGCAGCAGCTGGCGCGGACTCAGTAGCGCCCTCGCCCACACTGGCAGTAGCATCGGTGGCTTCCTCCGTTGGCGCTGCCTCGAAGCGGTCAACCTCCTCTTCGTCAAGCAAAGGACGCGAGCGCCAAGCGAGGACCATCCAGTGGATGCGCATCTCGTCGTTAAAGCTAGGCAAGTAGTTGCGGTCCACCGATACTTGCGTGAAAAGCTCCGGATCGCGCAAAGCATAGACCAGCGTCGAGTTCACGTACGAGTGGATATCTGACGCCGAGAACTGTGGGCTGCGGTACCACTCGCGGATCAAGTTTTCCAACTGCAGCTTCAGCACGGGCTTGCTCTCGATGACGTGGCGCAGAACATGCATGACCAGCGTCCGCTCTTGGCGCAACTCGGTCTGCTGCTCCTTTGGAACCGACATTAGTGCGTTGACAAAGCCCAGCGCAGTCTTCTCCTTGGCCCCTGCACCAGGAGTCGAGATGCTCGGCATATCGCAGGGCGCGACAGACCGCAGCGCCCGCACAACACTAGCCAGACTGCCACTATCAAGGAACTCTACGGCAAAGGTCGGGGAACGCGTCAGGATGACAATCAGTCGCAGCAGCGCGTTAAGCTCGGCCGGCGCATACTGAGCCACGTTTGGCCCCGCAAAGAACGCCGTGGCCATGCGCTGCAGCTCGAGCTTATCGTCAGCCCCAAACACTGGCTCGGTAACTAGCGATTTGGACCGACTGCCCTCGTCACTGGCATCGTCGCCAGCACCGGCAGCAGCAGCCACATCATCGTCGCCATCTTCGTCATCCTCAGAGTCCTCGCCCTCGTCATGCGACAGAATAGGCTCAAAGGCCGACGACTCGGGCGCACCCATCACCTCGGCAAAGATCTGGCTAACACGGTCAGCCTCGCTAGTAGTCGGCGCAGGCGGGGCCACGCTCTCGTCGACAGGCGCCGCGGACGGAGGCAGCTTAGTCAAGCCGCGTCGGGCAGCGCGATGCCACTCTTCCTTGGGATCCAACTTGGCCTTTGCCGGCTCAGCGTCGCGCTGGAGTAGCAGCTCCGCGACAAGCAGCACAGTAGTCAGCCACTTTGGCGCACGGCCACCCTGGACCTGGCTCGCAGCAGCAACATCCAGCGCCCGTATCAAGGGCGCGCCCAGAGGCCTTACAAGAGGGTACATCTCGTCCATCTGCGGCACGCTGCTCAGCAAGACAGCCCACAGGTACGCGTGGGCGTAAAGCCGCTCCTCGATGCGGGCATCATCTTTGTCACCAACAGCCAAAGCCGCCGCCGCCTCAAGCAGTCCAATAAGCGCACTGAGCAGCAGACTCACCACAGGGCCCGACTGGTTCTTGCGCACGACGAGCTCCAATATGCCCTTGATCGGGATAACTGCCTTTTCTCCAATCTCGTCGATTATGACGATTGACTGCGGTGCAATGCTCGCCCGCAGCGCCTCGCGCAACGCTTCAAGTTTGGCGCGGTTGACTTCTTCCTCAAGCCCCTTAGCCTTGCGCCATGCCGGCTGATTGAAAGGCTCGATACCCGATGGTTGAGCATCCGGCGTCGCAGTAGCAGGGGCAGGGGCAGCATTGGCATCAGACCCTTGCTGAGCGCTCGACTCGTCTCCGCTGCCACTGCTACTAGCAGCTGACAACTCGGCAGTAGTAGCAGTATCCACTGCCATTGGCTCCGCATCCTGGCTTGATTCAGCCTCAGCCTCGGGGACGGGAGCAGGAGCAGGAGCAACAGGAGCAGCAGTTGCAGCTGCTTCAGGGCCGACAGAGAGCAAGTCATTAGCCGCACGCGCCAAACTATTATGATTCCTGATAAGCGCCGCCTCGGCCAGCTCGCGAGCAAATCCCAGAGCCATCAGCTCATCCACATGCGCAGAGTTTGGCACCACAGGCGGAGTATAGGTAGCAGGAGCATCAGACCCCAACGGTGAGCCCAGCATAGAAGGCCAGGCTGGCAGCGACAATGCGTCCCTCGCCTCGGAATTAGGGGCAAACAGGCGTCTGCTAAGGGCGGGGATGGGAGTGTGCACTCCCGCAGCACGACCACCATCAGCACCACCAAGCAGGGCGCGTCGGCGGTCAAGAAGATCCTGATAATGGCGAGTAAGTCTCTCCCTGACCGAAGCACCGGCAGTATCGCCTGCCCTAGCAGCCGCCGTCGAAGCCGCTTGCTTAGACAGCGACGCCTCATGATGGGCGCTGAGCACTGGGCCCAAGCACCCAATAAACGAGCCCATGATTTGGGCATTGCCGCCACTAACAAGCAGCGGTGAAACCCACACGAGCTGCAGCGTAGGCATCGCTTGCAGTCGCAGTGAGCTGATAAAGTCTCCCGGTCGGAACCACGCCCGCTCAGCCTCGTGCTCCTGACACAGCCCCAAGAACTCAGGACACTCCGCCACTGGCTCGCCATCCAGAACAAAGCTCAGGATCGACAGCATACTCTCGAGGACATTCTCCAAGATCTTACGCAGCCGAGCATTGGGGTCAACAGCAGGCGCAGTGTCAGTCGCAGGCGCAGGTGCTGGCGGTAGAGACGCTGTCCAAGTCCACATCGACTCGAGCACCTTGCAGAACAGCTTTAGGCCGCCAGCCTCGACGAACGGCACAAGAATGCGCAGCTTGAGGTAGATACGATGTCTAGCGAATACCAGGGTCTTCATCACGATAACCATAGCCTGGTCTACAAGTTGCGCACTCGCCTCAACACGCTCCGCATCGCGGCACAGCGCCAGCATGCCCAACACAAAGTCTACCAGTGTAGTAGCCAGCGCCGGCCCGACCTTTGTCAGCGTGCCCGCCTCGTCGTTGGCCTTGGCGGTCAGCCCAAGGCTGTTCGACATGCACTCAATGTACTCGCCAGCCTCCATGGTAAACGCCACTGCAGCCTCGGCCAAGTTCTGAAGGTTGGTACGCACATACGACTCCACTGTGATTGTAGCGGGGCTTCCATCGACGTCCATCTCCCGGCCCTTGCCCTTTTTGTCCTCAGCTTGCGCAACGCCAGCCTTGGATAGTGGCTGAAGCCTCGCCGTCTCAGCCTCGACAGCCACAGCAGCTTGGATACTAGCCTTGTACGTGTCGGTCATCGACCGCAGCACGCCGACAAAGTCATCCACCGCCATGATGTCGGTCAGCTCCTTCGCGCTGCGCGTCAGTGATCCACCGCCCGACCCGTTAATCAGAGTCGTAATAAGCGAGATAATACCCGTGGCAGTCACCGTGTTGTGCAGGCGGTTGTGCGCAGAGTCATACTCGTCTTGCGATAGGCCCGAGGGGCTAGCAAGAGCCACGTAGGATCGCACCATGTCGCCTACGCTCTGACCTTCTACGGGGTTAAAGGCCAGCGGGCGCTCCAGGCACAGCTTGAGCTCGCGGAACAGCGCAGCAAACACGCGCTCTTGCGACGTCTCCAGCAGCAGCGTTGACAGGCCATGCATCGACTTGAAGGTGCGAGTCTTGGCAAACTCAAATGGCAGCAGCGGCGACCGAACAGCCTGCACTACCACGTCCCAGCCGCCCTTGTCCATGAACAGCGCGCTGTGAGTGCGTTGCTCCAGCATGCCCTCGAGGAAGGTCGTCGCCGACTCCATCATCATGCCATAGTAGTCGTCGTGATGAGGCATAGGAACTGCGCCCTTGTCATCCAAAGCAGCTTCAGCTCCAATCACGTGGGGTGGCAGAGGACTGCGCAGCAGATAAGTGTTGCCAGGGTCAAGCTGGCGCAACGGCGAGTCGGCAGCGCCCATGAGGCTGACGCGGCGCAGCATCTCTATAGTCTCGTCCATAACGTCGTCCTTGACTGCTGGAAAATGACGCATGAACTCGTCCAGCACTGAGCCAAACAGCCCCGGCACGTCGCCCTCTTGCAAGACGCGCACAAAATCGGGGTCCGAAAACGTCGCCAGGGCCTTGCGAATGACAGTTGACTTCCGCACTTGCTCCATACCAGCGTCGTTAAGACAAAACGCGCCCAAAGCAGCTGGAATATGGACAATGACGTCACCGTTGTAGGGAATGTGCTCCTCCAGGGCCTCCAGCATCGCCTGCGGCAGTCGCGCCTCCTGCATAATCGGCAGGCTGGTCGGCTCGTTGTGCACCAGCGTGGCGCTGATTGAGATGGCCAGGCCATAGACGTTAGCGCCAAACGCCGCCGGGTGCGTCACTATTGTGCGCAGCGTCTCCGGCAGCGTCGTCTCTACCAGGTTTCGCAGGCGGTCTTGGTATCCAGTCTGTTGCACCAAATGCGAAAGGAACTTGAACAGCTCCTTTAACAAATAGATCTGCTCAGCGGGCAGGATCTCGCGCCGCCGGTATGCCTGCCGCGAGCCCTCAGGAAAGCGGGGCAGCTCTACAGGGCTGGACAGATCTGCTGCTGCCTCAGGGTTGGCATCGCTGGTCGCCACGGCGCTGAGGACCTCAGAGTGGATACGCTTAACCAGCGTCGCAATGCCATTAGCGCTGCAGAACGCCGGGAACGCGGGCGGTGTTGACGAAGTAAGAAGGTCAAGCAACTTGGCTACACGCCCAGCGCTGCGCAAGTGACCTGGATGAGAGTTTCTTAGCGCCGCGACAAAAACAGGCACTACGCCAGCAGATACCAGCAGCTGGCCGCCATTCATGGTGTTGGCCATAGCGGTCAAGAAAGACATTAGCGCGCTGGTAAACTCGTAGGGATAGGCAGGCGCGTCGGCATCATTGCTACCAGCGGCAAAGGCCTTGCGCAAGATAAACATCAGCACGCCGTGGTTGGCCGACGCATTGAGCGCCACATAGGCCCCCGAAAGCTCGCTGCGCAGCTTCAGCAGACCCTCCAGGACCAGGAGAGCCGCAGTCTGCACACTCAAGGGCGCGTGAGCCTCAGGCTGCAGCACGCCAATAACGTCGGCTGTGAAGCTGGGCTCGCGAGACAGAAAGGCATTTTTGAACTCTTGCTCGCCCATCATCAGCGACAGCACGCTTGCCGCGTAGATCCGCGACCGCAGCAGGCGCAGTCTTAGCGCCTGGTCGCCGCGCCCCAGCGCCAGCGCCACATATATACGTTGGCGCAGCTCGTAGTAGTGCGACGCCGGCACGCGGTACATGAGCACCAGCAGATCGAAGGCCTGCTGCATTTGCTCGTGTACGCCGCCCTGCGCTGCCGCATCGCAAACATCCCATATGCGAGCATTGATCGACACCAAGCCCACGCTAACTGGCGCTGTAGTGCCGAGACTGCGCTTAGACGACTGCGCCTTGCGCTGAGCATGGCTTACGCTGGGCGTGGCCGGGGGCACTGCAGCAGCAGCAGCCTCTTCCTCTAGCAGCCGCGCCTCCTCGGCAGTACGGAAGAACTGATAGTCTACAACACCCGCATGCTTCTTCAATAGCTCCGTATGTTCGTCGTTAGCCAGCATGCGAAACTCGTTTGTGTGCAGCACCAGCGCCCCAGCCTCGGAGTTATCGGTTGATGCCGCGGCAGGCAAGTGCTTTTTAACGTTCCACGGGTCGGCAATAGCAGTCAGCCGCGCGCTGATTGTCGCCAGGTTGGCCTTTATGTCGCGCTGGTAGCTCCACCGCTGAGCCGTGCGCAGGACTACGCGCAGCGTGTGCTCCAGGACCTCTGGGTCGCTGGCGTTGAGGAGCTGGTCGAGCCGCTCGACCGAGCTGTACAGATTGCGGTTGATGCAGTTCTCCAACAGCAGCCGCGTAAAGTCCAGCATAGCCACTACCATGCGCTGCGTGTCACGGTCGAACGCCTTGGTCTGGAATCCTGACAACCCATGCTCCTCACACACGTTGGCCAGTATGTCATCAAACCGGTTGAGCACTCCAATCCAGTGGTACAAATCACCACGCGCAAACGGCCAGTCAGTGTACGATAGAACCACGCCATGTATGTTAGCCGATGACGTTGTCTCGAGCTGCTCGCGGAGCGTTTGAATCTCCTGCGGCTACATATAATTCAAATCAATTCAAGCATGCTCAATTAGCATACAGTTGTGAACGAGCCAACTACTGTCGTTGATATTCGCCAGTCTACTTACCGGGAAGCTCAGTCGTTTATGTGAAAGCTTTTTGATTCTGGCCATTGCAAAATAAACCGAATTGCCAAAGAGCGTAGAATAATCCGAAGTAGTGTAAAGCCTGTGGCTCGCCTATTGTTCGCCTCTGGCTACGTGTGCGTGTCCAGCCAGGATGTAAGAAACAAAGTTCGGATTGGGGGTCGTAGAAAATGGCCCAAAAAGAAAAAAGTATTGGAATAAGAGCGCCTCGTTGCTCGTATTGCCTAGCGTTGCTGTCCGAAACAAAGGATGGATATAAATATCGAATATTTTTGTTTTTTTCTGCAAATGTAAGAGAAATTTGTCGAGAGCCGAGAGCTAAGAGCTGCGGCCAGTGGTTGCAGGAAAATTCCCCCCTAGCTCCATTTTCCTGATCGATCAAAATTAATTAAATTAGTAAATGACGTATCCGAATTGCACGTTGCTCACAATCAGCAGTCGGGCTAAACGATTGTAAACCTACAAAGGGCGCATCATCTGACAGTCCTAACCACATGGTTTGAAGAGCCAGTCAAGCAAAAACCGAATGATCACTATTGTGGACAGCTCGACTGGGAACATTCCTTGCTACTTACTTACCGACTTTGGCAAGAGGTATAAAATAAATGGCAGTTGCTCAAGATACAGTTTTTCTTTTCTTATTCAAATCACACCGCTACATATTCTCCATCTACTATAACCATGCCAGGGTGTAACATTGCCAGAGGAAAAACCACACATATGCTGATTCGTGACTGTGACAAGGTTGACAGGGTTAACAGGTACCGGTTTGGAGAACTGGTTTCATGCCATACTCTTATAAATCATTACAAGGAGCTCAAGCTTCAGGCTGGGATAAGTGATGTAGGTGCGACGTACTACTATAAGATTTACGAAGTTGTTAGTCAACAATTTCGTAGCCTAGAATACGGAAATATTACTCAAAGTGATATAGTCGTGGTAATGTGGAATGACAAATATGATGAAAACGTGATTAGAAACGTCATAAACAGCGGCATCTATAAACCGACTAGTATCTACGAGATTGTTGATCATGTCATAGTACCACTACCATGAATGTTGAAAGTAGAGCACATTTTTTTGTATTCACAAAGTGTTTTTTTACTCCACTACTCTTAATACTTCTTTTTAATAAATTAGTTTGAAATTATAATAAGCAACTTTGCCTTGGCCACAAGGGTTCTGTTGAGTGGAGAAATCTGTTTACGACAGTTTTGCTCTTGTTGCGGTCATCATTACGACATCAATGACGTTAAAATAGGAAATCGGAATGGAAACAAGGCTTTGAGGAGAAGCCCCAAAGTGGAAAAAAGAAACGAAAAGCACAAAGAACAAATTCACCTTTTTTTGCTGTCTGGGATGCTGTGGTGTCTCCTCATCCTGACCAACTGGAAAAATAAATATGAACCTTGGCACCCAACCCCTTTTTATGCTCCACCAAAATTTTTATTATTGCCACCTACTTTTCTTTTCAACACCCACACAATTCCCAGTTTGGCCAGCCTCTAGAAAGAAACATGCCGGTTTTAAACGAAGGAGTTATGAAAACCTTGTACGTACTTATACTTGACCACCATGTGGCTAGAGCATTTTACATGTACACCTACCGCAATGAAGTTCCACGCGAGACGATTGAAACCCACGTCAAACAGTCCAGCACTGATTATCGGAGTGGCTATACATCCGAATTCTACACCAATGAAGAAGGCTTTACTACACTAACAGATTATATCACTGTAAGCGGATCAGTGCTGGTAATGTGGAAGGGAGAATTAGATGAGGATGACGTGTATCATGCTATAACGCTAACAGCAAACTCGCCAACTGGTAAATATAATATTTTTAATGGCCAAATAACTTCACTAACAATCTAAATAGCGATTTTATGGATTGCAACCAGTGTGAGACAAACGAAATGACGCCTTACAAGCATGTCTGGGTCAAGCAAGTACGAGATACAATTTGCATCAATGTATCCACTGGGGGTCATACTATTGACAGGGTCTATACTGGCCACGCAGTGCTTCTGGCAAGAATATAACTTTTACTTGTGGCCGCATCAAGTTATAATTGTTTTCCTAGTATTTTGGTTAATGGATGGGTATCAGTTGAATTAACATGTTGGTTGGTATTTGTAAGGGAGGGTTTGAATTTCCTCACCCGTTTCTCATACAAAAAATTCCGGTTAAAAAAGCATTCAACTACAGCATTCTGCTCTCAACCAATAGCTGGAGTGCTCAGTCAAAAGTGCTGAATTCGGTCGCAGTGGGCAAAAGCAGGGCAAAGGCAGGGCAAAGGCAGGGCAAAGGCAGTCAAAGGCAATCAACGGCTGTTAAAGGCTGTCAAAGGCAATCAACAGGCCATGCATTGTTCTACCTGTTTCGAAATTGGCCTGCCCACACTTGACATTCCAGAAATAGCGCTGGAAAGAACTTGATGCAAAGCAGCAATATAAATGTGACGTCAACGAGTGGTGCCAAAGAAAACCAAAAGAAAAAAGTAGGAAGGCTAGTAGAGCAGCTGAAAATTCAGCAGAGTGTTTTCCCTTGCTCTCCCTCTCAGAAAGGGGTATAAAAAGAGAGCCTGGCAGCCCTGCCACATTTTCTCTTTTTTCTCCTTATTCAAGAATCTGTTCACCTCCACTACTAAACCAGCTTTTTTACTGACATACACGCCCATTTCAGCACTACCAATTGATATCTAGTTGAGAATGCAAGTGAAAGCTCCACCTGGTATGAAATATGTGCACATACTTGAAAATATTGGCGATGAGAACACGTTGTATAGATACTACTTTCAGGAGAAAGTAAGAACATTTATTATTGAAAATCATTTCTATAAATTACAACCCAACCGGGGTAGGTGCGTATTTAAATATTTCAGCATGAGTAATAACGAAACTTCCGAGCTTGACGTTCCCAAGGAAGAAATCACTGAAAGTGAGAATGTGATAATATGGCGGAGTGGTGAAAAGGATGAGGTTGAAATAAAAGCTCCTACTGAACATGAAATTAGTAAAATGCCAGCTAAAATTTTTGTTGTTCAAAGTGATGGTGTTATAAAGACATTGTCCGAATAAGAAGCTGCTTCATAGTTTATTGCACAAGTAAATTGACATAGTTGCCTATACACTGGGATTGGTTTCCTCCACGAACAGCAATAGCGACATATTAGATTAAACGTATTGTAAGTACATATATGTGTTCTTGCAGCTAGACTGTGTAAGCCTTCAAATTGCTCCATTTCTAGTCATTGGTTTACAGAATAAATATACGTTTATAAGAATAGTGTCGAGTTGGTAGGGGAGGTTTCAGTTTTCTTCCTTTCTTTCAGAAATCAAGGAGAACAAAGTCCTCAACCATGGTAGCATTTTTTTTCTCAGCCAATAGTTGGTGTTCATGGCCAGAAGCTAGGCAAAAGCAGCTAAAGGTCGCCAAAGACACCCAAAGACAGTCGAAGGGCAAAGCCTTGCCCAATTTGTCAAAGGTAGTCAAAGGACAAAGCTCTACTCAGCTCACTTCAAAGCATGCTTTTCCATGCCAACTTGTCTAAAAATAGACAAGTAACAGCCAAAAACTAGCGCATAGACACATCATTGAGTGGGTTCAAAAAGAAAAATAAGCAACAAGCTAAAAAGCACCAGCACATAGATTCGTCATTAAGCATGTGCTAAAAAGAACAGAAAGCAAAGAGCTAATGTAATCCGGCTCATAGTCACGTCATTGAGGGTAAGAAAAAAAGAAGAAAAAAACAAGTAGGAAAGCTAAGCTACTACTGAGTAGACAATTTGTAGCCAAGTACATTTTGCCTTGCTCCCCCTTGAGGGAGGTATAAAAGTGTTTGGCAGCCATTCCAAAATTATTTTCTTTTTCAGCCACCTAATTATTTTCATTGCTCTACACACCAGTTTAGTAAAAACCAGCACCTTAGAACGTATCATGCCAAGTATTACACACTCTTTTAATAGTGACGAACCAAAAACCGCATATGTGCTTATTCATTCAGACATGAATAATTTTAACGTGATGGACGGGTACACCTTTTATGGACAAGTAAGTGGCAATAAAGTATTGAAAAATAGTATAGATGTCACACCTATACTTCCTACTGATGCGGTGTATTCACTTTATTTGTATGATCTTGAGCACAGAACATTTACACATCTAACCCCCAATTCTCTTGCAGTTCCTTTAGCAGTGCTGCTGTCCCTAAATGTTACTATATATGGTGACTCGGTGCTGGTATTGTGGAATGGCGTGTTTGATGAGGACTGGGCAAAAACTTGTATTTTAGGTGAATTTGAACATTCACCACGTAATTTCCAGGTTGATAGTAATGGTGAGATAACAAGGTTGATGGGGTGATCATCGTGACAGAGAATTATTAGATCCACAAAGCTTATAAATAAAACTTTCTAGGACCACAGTTTTTTTAAAACCAAATTATTAAAAATAAAAATGGCATAAAATAAACTTGGAGAGGTTGTTTAAGGAGAGGGTTTTTTTTGTGCAAACCGCAATAAATCAGCTTACTCTCAGTGTGTTTAGTGGGGGGACAGCGAGGCCAAAAGGGGGGCTTTGAAAACCGGCAAAGGACAAAAGTCTCTCCCCAACCACCTTTGAAAGTGTTTCACAAGCATTGAGCTCACCAAGAAAAGGCGTGCTGAGTGGCTGTTAAAAGAGGAACAATGACGAATTTAAGGACAAGCGGCAAAGAAAGCCTCCGAAAGAAGCAACGTGCACTTTTTTTGAACAGCCTGACAAATATACACACCCCCAACCAATTTCTAGCCAATAAACAATGACATCATAGAGACTTTAAGAATAGGCACCAAATAAAAGAGAAAAAGGAAAATATGTAAATATTGTTGGGAAGCTATACTGCGGTAGCCGACACACGACCAAATGTTAGAAGTATAAAAAGAGTGCCCACCCCACCTACCAAGATATATTTTTTCTTCTTCATCCAGACACACACTTCCAATCATCCACACTTTGATACCACCTAGTATTATAGATCTATACGCGTCAATTAGGAATTACCAGCACTTTGAACGTATCATGCCAGGTTTAAATCAACTGCCTAATGATGTGTCTAAAACCCTTTATGTGCTTGTTCACTCCGATACGGATAATTCCAACATAATAGACAAGTACACTTTTTCTGGTCAAGTAAGCCGTCGTAATGTATTGGAGAATTGTAGACCAGTCACAAATACCCATGCTGCTGGTGCGGTGTATTCACTTTATTCGTGTAATATTGGGGGCATATCTACATTTACATCTATATCTAGCAATCCTATTACACTTTCTGAGGCAATGAGAATATCTGCAAATATCTATATAAATGATGCCCTCTCCATGCTGATACTATGGAATGGCGGATATAACCAGACGTCAGCACAAGGTATTATTAATACTGGGCTAGGGCATATATCGAATAATTATGAAGTTGATATTGCCGATAATATAAGAAGGGTGACAATGTGACAAAATAATCATTTGGATTCATGAGCACATATTACTATATCATAGTATCACAGTTTTTTATATAGAACTAACATGTCCCTTTTTTTAATAGTGAATAGACATAAATAAAAAACTTAAACAATTGATACGTTGAGATCCGGGTTAAGAGCAGTCAATACACCAGCCAATTGATCGATATTATCCTGGTCCTCGCGACTAACCGCCGTAAACGCCAGCGACTCCAAATCAGGAAACAAACCCAAGAACTCTGTAACAGCCGCCGAATGCAAGTCAGGATGATACCCAGTAACAATAATAGACTGCAAAGGATGAGGTTTAACAGCAAACGCCTCACCAAATTTACGCTTCTCTTCGGCCCATTCCAATCCCGCCAAATTATGCGCCACACTCCTAACCTCCGGCGACATATTACCAGGCACAGCGTACTGGTCAGGCAACTGGAACTCGAGCTGCTCAACCGAGGGCAAGTAGGTTAGCATCCTGACGACCGAACAGAAATCCATATGGACACAAGGGACTGCGAACAGTTTTAATTCAGGTCGAGCGGCTACGGGTGGTTTTTTCAACGCCAAGTATATCTGCTGAGCCATATTCAAAGGCCGTTTACCCTTGATGCGCAACATAGAACGTACTTCAAAATGCCGTAGAGTATGTAACTGTGTAGCCAATTTAATAACTGTCGCAGCTGACAATGAATCCGGGTACTCGTCTCCAGCTTCGAATCCGGGGGCGGGGATAATAGAGAGGATCTCCAAATTGGGCATAAACTTTACAAGTAGGGCAGCATGCAAATCGCTGAAAAACGGCAGTTGCAGACGCTTCATCCCGGACCAGCGAGTTTCCCAGAGTTGTCCGAATTTCTCTCCATCAGGCAGCGAGTTATCCAAAGCTGGCGAGTGCTCGATAATTAGGCTGCTGAGGTCAGGAAATCTAGCCGCAGAGATAGGTAGACCCGTTAGTTCGTCGTAGAGGCTAGCCATTTTCAAATGTAGGTGCTGTAGCGACCGACCCAATTCAAGTACTCCAGGCTGGTAATGCAAGGGCCCGGTGGGTAGACCCAAAGCGTTACGGTCAATGCAATTGAGGATAGCGCGGATATGCTTCAACCGACAATTAACAATAGTCAGTGTCCTCGGAGCCAAAACTGGAGTAGCGAGAGCCAGAGTCAAATACTTGTATTTAGTAAAAGTCTCCGCCCTGTTCACCGAATCCATAGACATAACGACGTGCTCCAAGTACCTGCAACGATGCTCGTAAAACTGTTGAACTGCCGGAGTAGGTGCCAAAAGTTCCGGTACCTGAGCGATAATATCTGTAGCTTGATTACGGTCCCTCTCGGTCTTGAACTTGTGGATAGAAAAGACCTCCAATCTAGCCGGCAGCATTTGCCATACGCGGTAGTCAACCAGTAGGGGGAACGCGGAGGATTCGCATAGGATTTTGTGCCATGCGATAGAGTACCTGTTGGGCTCCGGCTCCCACGTACTGTACTCTAATGAGACGTGGGTTACTTGGGGCCAGCCTAGGTTCAGGCATGCTGCGATATCGGCGCCGTAGGCTGATTCTACTGGGAGGTTCCAGATACTGAGCGTGTGTACGTGATCTTTGTACTCCTCGTGCTGTTGACGGACGGAGCTAAAGTTTCCGTAGTTCATCCAATACCCCACCTCAAACACGGGTGCACAGTTCGGGACATACACTTCGTCGGCGCTGGTGATGCCGGTGGGGACGGGGTTGAAGGACAGGCTTTTGTCGCGCATCAACGACGTGTGGCGGAGTAGCTGCCGATTACTCTGCGTGCCTTCCTCGCCCGGCGGCATAGGCATAGGCATAGGCATAGCAATAGACGGTGGAACTTCAGTCTGAGACATGATGAAAATATATATAAAAAAGTATGTGTTTGAAAAAAGAGGGCGGAGTGAAGAGAAAAGAGATGTCTGTTTACGTCGTCTTTATTTGGTTTCATCCACATTGTTGTTTGTCTGCATGCCGCCATGCACGATGTCATGTGTAAATCACAGAGGAGTACTGAGAAAAGCTTTTGCTAATGGGCCGAAGACACATGCCACGATGGCATACCTCGCCGAACCCAGTGTTGGAATGCCAACACACTCGTCTTGTTAAACCTATGGGAGCACACGAGCTATTTCAAGCTCTGCGATAACGTGCCGGAAATATTATAGTTGAGGGGCCTAGGAGGTGGCATTACGCGAACGCTTAGACGGTGCCTTCCTACCAGTAGTCGCCGCTCTCTTGCCAGCCGCTGTACACGTAGGTCTGGGAGTAGAACGCTTCAACGCCTGGGGAATATCGCCAGTCTCGCAAAGACCATTGACTATCCGCCGGAAGTTCATAACAGCTGCCTCATTCCGATTAAACAACCGCCGCTCAGATGATCCCTTGTACTTGTCAACGGTCCACAGACATTCTTGGTTTGTGCACCTTAGTAGTCCGTTGCAAGTTACAGTCGGATGATTCTTACGCTGAAAGGGACGTGGGTTCCTGACAGTCTTGAAAGTCTCCAGAGATTTATCGCACTCAGGGCAGACACACGATGTCCGAAACTCATTAATCAAGTAGACCAAAAACCCGAATCGTTTGAATCGATCTCGCCAGCTCTTCCCTCGTATAGGCTCATGGTATTTGGTCATGGACGCCGACCAATTGCCCACCACGATAATCGCATCCTTGCCAAACGCAGTCCTCATATTGCGCGCCAGGCGATAGTCGGCTTGCTGCTGGTTGATATACGCCGACAGCCGCTGCTTACGATGGAGCAGATAGCTATGCGCCACATGCCTCTCGTCTTTGTGGATCTCGTGCTTGGACTCCGGATGCTTTGTCGGCGTTTTGCTATAAAACCCGCTCAACAAAGGCCACACAACCGCACGCGCCTCAACGTACGCCTTGTACTTGGCAGGATCCAAAGACGCGCGGTCAAACTTGGCAAGCCAAGACTCGGCCTTACTGATGGCATCAATCGGGAATGACTTTTTGACCTTCTCGCAGATCTTGCGAAAACGACACATGCGCGTCTCCTTTCCCCGCTGCTTACGCGAGTAGCGGAAGGCTGACATGTGGTGCAATAACCTTTTACTAAGATAGATTTATTACAATCAGAAGTTGTCAACAAAGGAACCAAACCAAAGCACTTTCCCCAGACTGCCTGTAGATATGAGTCTCGCAAAACTTTGCTCTTGCTCCAAGTCGCACCCAGTCTCCAGTCTCGTGCTTCGCTGATCTTTGAGTGGTTGGTCCACAAGATCAGTGACATCACAGAGGAGTGCCCAACGTAGATACTGGCGCATGTCTTGAGCGAGTAGGCGTGGCCACCGTAGACTTGGTAGAAGCCGGCACATCCTCCTTGCTACCCGCACCAGTGGTAGCTTGCAAGTACAGGCGCAGTTTCTCATCAGGGACTTCAAGATGTGAGACCTGCTCAGTCATTTCGACGGAAGCCAGTCGAACCATGTACTCGAGCAAACTGAGCGTACACATGTTCCACTCCTGCACCAAAAAGTCCAAAGGCCGCAACAGCTC
>JANBQS010000004.1:16381-89350 GCA_027577415.1 Coemansia sp. RSA 922 | reverse complement strand
TTGTTGCGATTCGTTTCTAAATGAGATCTTCCCATCAAGCTCGTCGTCGCCGGGATCAAAATGGTACCACCGGTTAGACACCGTTAACCAGCGCTTTTTGAAAATGTGTGGGGCCTTGATCATGGAGTAGGAATAGTAGAAGTCGTGTAGAATACGCGAGATGACGGCAGATTTCCAGCGGAGGAACATGGCCAAACCGTCGAGCCTTTTGCCGTCCAGTGACAGCTCTGCTCTAGCGCGGAAAATCTCCCAGACTGCCAGGCCATGTAGTACGTCAGCATTTCAAGAAACGGTTTTCAAACAGCAGTAAAGTTTGCTCTGATCCCTGATCACCAAGCATGAGCCGCGATGTCTTTATTCATCAATACCCAATCGCCGCCACGCTCTTTCGCCTCCCAAGTCCATTTTATTATTTATTTTTTGTTCTTGACTTTTAAATTCACGGGCAATGCGTACCTTTTCAGCGTTTCAGCTTCTTCCTAACCACACTATCGAGCGTATCGTCGACCATGTAGTGGGTAGGAGTCGCGTGTTACCTGACGGCGTTTGGCCTCACTCGAACGAGTACAGAACACTGCTAAGGCCGCTGCTATCGGTCTGTCACGGATTTCGCGCTATTGCTCTCGCACACTACTGTGGCTTCTGCAAGTTGGAGTTTGCCACTTCGTACACTTTTAAGGAATTCCACTCTTCTGAATCTAAGAGGACCAGTATATGTGTTGCCAGAAATGAGTCCTATGAAGGGAGTTCAGATCCTCGCGAGTTTGGGTATCGCATACTTGACGATTTAGGCCATCCCACGCACCATCTAGTGAGGGAGCTGATGATCGAGTTGGACGAGAGAGACATATACTCGGGCGAGGCGCTGCGGATGCTAACGAATGCGCCCTACGAAGGCTGCGCGTTTCCACTCGTTCGCAAGATTACATTCCTTATTTTTATGGATGTGACCGACAAGGACTACGAGAACCACCTAAGAAACCAGATCTACAAGAGGCGTATGATGAGCCAGACAAGTCCCTCAATCGGGATATATGATTCGTATTCGTCCGATGGGGACGACGCTATTAGGCCAAATGTTGACAAGACAACCGATCCATCAGTACTCGAGGCTAATATTAGCGCTTTCGTACAGCGTATCGAGCAAATGGCGCCCCGGGTTGACGATATCGAGGTAATGCCAAGGCCGCTTGATTATAGCCAAGAGCCTAGGCATCTTTTCGGCAGCCTGGTCACACAGCTCTTCCAGCTTGCTAAGCGTATTACTTACGGCGACATGTCGACTTCGGTTCCGGTGACTTTGCAGCCGAATCATATCTGCGAATTGGCCCATATCAGCTTTGATATTGATATTGATATTGATGTTGAGCTAAACCCGTTCGTACAGCTGTCGCAACGTAGCGCATTGACGTTGCAGTCGCTGATAGTTGGTTATAACTCTTACGTTTATCCCAACGACTTTTTCGTAGAACCTGGTGGCGGCTACTTGGTATACCCTCGCTTGCTTACTCTAAAGCTACTAGGAATGCATAGTATCAGGGAGGGAGAGTATCCGGCCTTTCCAGGAGCTGTGCCGTTTCCCAATCTTCGGCACTTGTATATGGAAATTTGTTACCCGTTTAGCGACGATACGTTGTTTAGGGGAAACTCGGCTACTCTCGAGTACCTGAATATGGAGCTGGATCATCACTCGTGCCCCGTTCTTTACGAGTATAATGTATTTTCGCCTGGTAGCCATCCGAAGTTGTGGTGCGTCGATGTTACGCTCTCTGAGGATGTAATGCCTGATCCAGATGCCGATACTGTTGACTATCTAGAGTATGTGCTGAGCATCGGCTCGGAAGCATCGGTGCGAACTATCAAAGGATACGTGGACGATAATGAGCTAGCATCAGCCCTGTACCTATTCGAAGATTACTCGTGTATCCGAGTTCTGTCTCTACCAGGTCTTCGTTGGCTAGAGCTAATGGATATCATCGAGCTGATCGAGTGCCTTCCACTTCTTACGGATCTGACGACCTCGCCTACGCAACTCCGGCTACTTCCTGAGGACATTACGGATGATGAGCTTCCAGAGTACTTGACTGATGTTTATGCTCCATTGAGTGAGAGGTTCCGTAGTTGGTCATTTATGCAGACTGGAGTTGGCGATGAGGTCGTGAGGTCTGTACTGTTGCTTGCTTTGATATGTCCAAATTTCGATTATGCCATTCCACTCGCTGCCGAACGTGATAAGTTCGCTAAGATGATGGAGGAAACTATCGATACCGACGTCTTTGAGGAATATTCTCCTCGCTTGCGGCGCTTGCTTTTTTAATGGGTAGAATGGTAATCAGGACTAGCTCACTTTGAGACTGGTGTACAATAGTTGATGCTCCTTTTCATATCTTGCGGATAAACAATTGATCTGTATTACTCGCTTGGTGCACTACGGCATACTGCAAAATGCATGGTGTTTTGAAGCATTGTGGCTCTCGTAACTTCAAGACCTTACGAGGATGGATCGCGCCATGTGAGGTGAACCCGATCATCCTACTACCCCTTTCTGATTTTCAGATCTGCGGTCTCCAGCTCAATGTTTGCATAGTTGCTCTCTTTCTCTTTCTCTTCCTCTTCAGCTTTAGTTTATCGTATTTTTTATTTATTTTATCCTTGGCTCGTAGGCAATTCGCTGGCAATGCCGCGTTTATCGGCGTTTCAGCTTCTTCCGCCCCATGTTGTCAAGCTGATAGTCGACCATGTCGCATATAGCAGTCGCCTGGTGTATGCCGAGTTCGATGACGAAGATGACATGGGCAGTGACACATATTCGAAGCTACAGCTTCCGCTGCTGTGGGTGTGCCACAACTTTCGTGCCTTTGTCTACGAGCGGTTCTGCAAGAGATACTACCTAGATATCCGCTTCAGTGACGATAAATTCTATGGCGCGCCTGACTTTTGGCTTTATCACCACCAGAATCTTGATAGTCCTACGCACCAAATAGCCAAGGAGCTGACGTTGAGGTTTGACGCGCGGGCGGTCTACTCGGGCAAGGCAATTAGGCAGCTGTCTATGGCGCCATTTGAGGGCTGTCCTTTTCCGCAGGTTCGCGAGCTTTTGGTTGAGCTTCACATCAAACCCAAAGATGACGGTGATGAGAACATACCTGTGGTCGCCAAAGACTATCCCTTAGAAGCGGCGGCGAACATGACGGCGTTTGTGCAGCGACTTCAACAGATGGCGCCAAGGATCAACAAAGTCGATGTTGATGTTTTTATTGAATCTCATCACAGAGTTCATATCGAAAGATGCAGCGCCAACGACATGGAACTTGCTTGGCAGCTCTTTGGTATTGCCGATGCTATGGCAGCGATTACTTCCCGCGGTGCTCCGTTGCTCAAGTATATGGATCTGGAGCCGCTTCGTAGCCTGGTTTGTATTGACATCGAACTGGACGGATACACTGACGTTGTAGTGCCGGTGGTGCGTCGAAACACGCAGACGTTACAAGTCCTTGCTGTCAGTGTGGGCGGCCTTGCTGGCATTACGGGTCTTATCCAGAATACAGGCGTCGGCGACTACCTGGAGTATCCGTGCTTGCACACACTGAAGCTGTATAAGTTTAGTGGTCCCACCGGACACGAGAGACCGATCTTTCCTGGGGCAATACCATTTCCTAATCTTCAGAAACTGACACTACGGTTGCCCTACCTATTTGGCGACGACGTGGTCTTCCGAGGCAATGCAGCCACACTCATGCATCTGGATATGGAGATGGATCTGCCACTAATGACCATTTTTAAGACGCACGACGTTTTTACACTTGCCAGTCATCCAAAGCTACACTGCGTTATTATCGACTCATTGGAGTGCCGCACAACTCTTGATCCTGGTATGTTTGCCTGGTGCATCAGTATTGCCTTTAGAGTTGGTCCGGAGGCGCCTGTACGAGGGTTTGGTATGCCCTACTTTGGCATTATAATGCTTAAGGCGACTCCGACGTATGGTAGACTCGAGTGTATCCAGGTTTTATTGCTTCCGCGCACGACAATGGATCACTGGGAAGTACTAGCTCTCCTTAAGCTACTCCCGATTCTGTCTGACCTGACCACGTTGGTTCCAACACTCGGAGAAATGCCCACTGGCATCACGAATGCCAACCTCCAGGCTTATGTAATCTCGAGATACTCGCCTATGGCCAAGCGGTTCCGGTGCTGGCGTTTTGAGACTTTTGCGCATGGAGACTGCTCTGACCCTGTGATCTGTGTGCTCTTGGTGGCATTGGCGTGCCCCAACTTTGACTATGCCGTTCCATGTCCAATCGATCAGGAGGATTACGGGGAGAGACTGGAAGAGGCTATTAACACTAGAGGGTTCAAAAAGCATGCGCCTCGCTTAAATCGTTTACTTTTACCAACATTGTAAATATACTAAACCTATGTTCCTTTATTACAACCGACGTTCACCTACAAGTCCAAATCGACATGGTGGATCCTGAGTTTGATTTGGCTCGTTCTAATTACATCAGATTAAAATGATCGACACCTTCCGCAGCTTACACTTCACAATCCACAAAGTGAATGCATGTTGCTCTTTTTCTCTGCTTCTATATATATATTTTTTTTTCATCTTTATTATTTGTGTAAAAAGAAATAATGCACTCTGTATCGCCGCTTCAGGTTCTTCCGCTCCACGTTGTTCAGCTTATTGTCGACCATGTAGTTGGCAGCAGCCGTCTGGTATTTGCCGAAATCCGCAACAAGCCGAACGAGTATATAATGTTGCTGAGACCACTACTCTGGGTTTGTCACAGCTTTCGTAATGTCGCTCGCCCACTTTATTGTAGTATGTATGACATGGATCTATACAGCATAAGATTCAATGAGTCTGAAAATCAGGTCTCGCAGCCAAGGCCCTTTGACCTCGGATATCCCACTCACCATTTGGCAAAGGACCTGACTATCTCGCTGACTGAGGAGAGCATATACTTGGGAATAACTTTGGAGGAGCTGTCTCGAGCGCCTTACTGTGGACGAGCTTTCCCGCTAGTTCGCAAGCTTACATTATTTGTTGCCATGGACAGTCCAGGCGAGATAGACGACGATGTTATGACAGACCCACTAGTGGTTGAGGCTAACATCGATGCATTCGTGCAGAGAGTCAAAGAAATGGCGCCCTTGGTCAACGAAATTCGGTTCGAACTTGACAACTCAGAGGAGCAACCCGAAATCACCGGTCTCTACTTTGGTATCTTGGTTCCGCGGATCATTCAGCTAGTCGATCGCATTAAGTATAGTGACTATGGTTATACGCCAGTATCTACCGAGTTTCGGATGGAGAATATTCGCCACTTGGTTCGGATCGAGTGCAACTTTAACAGAGGCGACAATCAGTTTACATTGCTTGCGCGGCAGAACGCACCTACATTGGAATATTTGTCTCTCGAGTCAGAACATGGCATCAATGTCTTAGACCTTATGCAGAACTCGGACGGCAGTTGTGTCATTTACTCGCACTTGCGCACGCTGAAGATTCGTCACTACGCTTATGTCCCTGCGTCGCTACTGCCGGTCTTTCCTGGTGCTGTGCCCTTTCCTATACTATTGCGCCTAAGCTTGCCTGCTTTATGCCCGTTTGGCGACGACACTCTTTTCAGGGGCAATTCGGCGACACTGGAGCACTTGGTATTGCAACTTGACCACTCAGTGGTTACTATGCTTCGCAGGCATAGGGTCTTTACGCCGAATAGTCACCCAATGCTGCGGTTCGTCAAGATTAAATTCATCAATGGACTAGTGCCGGACCCGTTTGCCACCGCTAACGAAAGCGTGCTGTTCTCACTTAGCATCGGACCTGGAGCGCCTGTGCGTGAAGTCTCTGGAGCCACGCCTATCGATGAGCCGGAAATTGCCCTGGATATGATCGGCAGGCACACCAACATTCAAGTGCTAAAGCTGGTATTTGGTAGTCTGGAGGTCTGGGACGTCATAACGCTTATCCAATCCCTGCCGCTTTTGTCAGATCTGCACACCCTGCATCCAAAACTAGATTCAGTTGCCTCGTACATTGTCAACGACGAGCTTACTGGCTATTTATACGCAGCTTACCCTTCGACTGGCAAGCGATTCCGTTGCTGGCATCTCATCTACCACAGTTTTGGAGACCATACGGAGGCCGTCATGTGTGTGCTACTGGTGGCACTGGCATGCCCAAACTTTGACTATGCCGTCACTCCGCCTAACATGCGCAAGGGGTTCATGAAGCAGATGGAGGAGAATATTGTTTCAGATCCATTCAAGAAATACGAGCCCCGCCTGCGTCGCCTGATATTTGAACTGAATCCAGGGCTCGACTGATGAATATCCATTAATAAGACTATTTTTTTTTTTTTGAGTAGAGCTGTATTATGACAAAAAATAAAAGTAATAGTAATAGTAGTAGTGCTTACAGTTCTTCGCGTACGGGTCGCTCTACTGGCAGTGTATATATTTTGCGTTGGTCAATGACAGGTCGCGGCTCCTCTGGCTCCTCCTCATCCATTGAGACAACGGGTTCTTCTACCACAATTGGAAGTTCGTCGTCAGCTTGTTCCTCTGGCTGTATCACGTCATCATCGGCTGCGCTGTTGTCTTCTTGAGCATCATCTGTTGGGTCGTCTTCCTGGGTGTCATGGACTGTGTCGTTTCTCGGAATATGGTCGGCTTGAGGGTCTTCCTGGGTGTTATCCTCGGCTGGACTGTCTTCCTGAGCATCATCATCGGATGTGTCAACCAGAGCATCATCTTGAGAATGTACTTCAATCAAGGGCGTCTCCTCTTCGACTAGTCGAGTGCTGCTAAGTGTATCCAGTGTAGATGGTTGCAAATCAGCATAAACCTGCGCCGTCTCCGTGACAAGTACCGACTCTGAAACCAATGCAACTAGCGGCGTCACAAGAGCGGTGGACAGCTCAGATACAGCCGCAGAAGTCGCTAGTTGCTGTGTCACCAACGGGCTATTGGTGCTTACAGCCGCCGCAACAGAGTCTTTGCCAATGCGACTCACCACAGAGAGTACCAGGTATCGAATCAAGCTAAACAAGGTGGAGAGTCCTGGGATCCAAATACGCTTGCGCAGAATATTGAAGACAACCAAAGAGAACAGAACCAAACCGCCGAGCATCAGCCAGCGGTCAAGGGCATCGGCCTGCTCAAGGGACTGGATCAAGCTCTTTGAGGTTCTAAGAACGCTATCCAAGGTGCTATACTCGTCCTGGGTCTTTTTCAACTTGGCCGAAGACTCTTGCATAGCGATAATATTGCCTGCGCTCTTTTCTATTTCGGCATCCATCATACTCACGGTTTCTTGTAGTGCTGTAGTGACGTCGGCAGCGGCATTGAGCGTGGCATTGCCAGCACGTACTTTGCGCTTGCGAAGTTCAGCAGGAGTAGTTGCACCGCTTAGCAATAGCTCACGCTCTTGCTTCGCCGCTCCGGCGGCATTTGGTCGGTACTGTAGTAGGGCCAGACGGAATGCGCGTTGTAGGGCTCTGGATCGCTTTTCCTCTCGCTCTAGGGGCTCTTTGAGTTCTGCCTGTCGCTTAGCATTGTCGCAGTCTTCAATGTCGGCTAATAGTTGTTGCTGAATGCGTTCGGCTGCTCGTTGTTGGCTGCGTACAGAGTCGGCGAACTGGCGATGGTCTTCACGACTTCCGCTGAATTTGCCAAGTAATGCAATGTCCTTTTCTATCTCATCCTGTTCGGCAACAAGCTGTCCGAGTAAAATGTCGAGGTTGTCGAGTACGATAGAGTCTGGCATTAGAAGAGTAGTGAAAAGAAATTAATTTATAAAAATGAGACAAAAATGAGAATAAAAGAGAGAAAAAGATAAAACTCCAAGCACACTACTTGTTTTTTATGTAGCTGGGTTTTCTTGTTCCTGCTTTTCTTCTTCATCGTCGTTGCCCTCAAGTAAGCTGTCGAGTTTGCTAAGCAACAGGTCTAAGCGTGGTTCCAGCTGTCCAACGGCGTGCTCTACTTGGACCATGTCCTTGTAAGCATCAGCTACAGCTCCTTGTTGCTGCTGGTTTTGCTGTAGCTGACCGACCTCTGTGTCTTCTTCAATGGCCTCTACCTTTGCTGCTAGACTACTGAGCATACTTTGCAAGGCGTCAAGTTGGCCATCCAGTCGCCGCTCAAAGGCACCAGTAAACTTTTCCTCTTGCTGCTTCTGGCTTTGGTTTGTGGTGGCTGTTGCTGACGCTTGCGTTGGCGGCGCTACTACCGCTGTGTTTGAGTCATTGTCATCAGTGTTAATAGTGCTCATTTGATAAAAAATATTTTGAAAGCAAAAAAGTACGGAAAAAAAAATGAAGATAATAAAGGGTGTTCCTTCAAAAACCCCTTCTGAAAAAATGAGCTAAAGTTGATCACTTAGATGATCTTGCCCACACGCATGGTGGAGTTCATCAGATTACGAGCCGAGTAGTGGTGGTTGTATACGCCGCCATTAAAAGCGTTTGTCATGTCCTTGCCAATACCGCTCATGATGAGTTTGGGTCCGCCAGGATGCATCTTGATAAACTCTTCGATATTGTAGATAAAGCCCTCGATGACGAGCCACTTTTTGCCATGCTCTCTGACCTCAGCCACAAACTCCGACGCCGTAAACATTGGCAGCTCCTCGATAGGAGTTCCGTAGTGGATACGCTTGGCAAACTTTTCAGCATTCTTGAGTTTCATAGCCGCACGACCCTTCATAATCTCATTACGCGGGAAGCGCTTAAGGTTTGTCGCCAATCCTAGTTGCTCCAATGACCAGAGCATCCACTTGGTGATATCCACATCGTACCAACGCACTCCATTGCGGTAGTCGTTAGGGAATGCGTGGTGGAAGTTGTGGTAGCCTTCGCCCAAAGTGATAATACCTGTGATCCAGTTATCGCGTGGCGTCTGCTCGTCGCTATATGGCTGAGTGCCAAAGGTATGTGCCACAGAGTTGACACAGAATGTCACCTGCTGCACACCCACTAGACGCGCCACTGCGCCCCAGAAGAATCCGCCTGCCCAGTCGTTAAAAAAGTATCCACAAATAAGCGTCGGTAGGACTAGTGACGTAAATCCGCAGATGAAAAAGTAATACTTGTACTGCCAAACAACCACTGGATTAGCGTGCAAGTCTGTCATATCGGCGTAACCAAGGTCATCTTCCTTGCGACGGAACAAGATCCATCCGTGGTGAGCATACCAGAATCCACGCTTGATATTGTAAGGGTCACGTTCGGTGTCAGTGTACCTGTGATGAAGCCGGTGGTTCTGCACCCACCAAATAATTGACCCTTGGATACTAGATGCGCCAAACACCGCCAAAAACACCTCCAGTGACCGTGACGCCTTGTAGGCACGGTGAGCCCACAGGCGGTGATACCCAGCAGTAATGCACAACCCAGACAGGATTCCGTAGAGCATCATGAAGATACCGGTTCTCCTCTGTAGTTTGACAAACAACACTGCATAAAGAGCTACAGCTTCGGCTGACAGAATTCCCAAGGCAAATGGCCAGTACCACCTAGAGTGGATGGACTTGCCATTGATTTTTGGTACGGGCTTTGGCTTGTACACTGGCTTTTTCAGTACTTCGTCGTTGGCCTCCTCTGCTGACTTTTCTGGAGGCTCACCCACAGGCATGAGCTCCTTTGGAAAGAGCTCACCCAAATATTCAATAAATCCCGTCCATGTAGGGATATAGTAAGATATCGCAGAAAGAGACATGCTTACTAAATAAATAAATATCTAACAAATAAAATTATTTCTAGCTGTGCAGAGATGTACAACTCTTGAAATACAAAAGGAAAAGAAGAACAAAAAGGGACGGAAAAATAAATTAATAAAATATAATAAAAAACGAAAGATAAAGAAGATAACTGTTAGCCAACATACCACTTCCACAGTGTAACTACCCTTCGTGGAAATAATCATGGTAACAAAACATGATATATGACAGTAGTGTCCAATATATCTTGCTAGAAAATGGACTAGAATTTGGAACAAAGTAGGGTCTACCTGGAAATAATGGCTAGTAATTCCAATATTGCGCTTTTTTTTCCGCACACTTATTTCTCTGACCAACTCTTGACACTAAGAATAAGGGAGGCACATGCGTCCAATGCCGTCAATACTGCGACTGCGCAATTTTCCAACTGCGTAGTGGCGCTACACCTTTTTTTTCCCTCCCAAACTACGCCCTTTTTTTATTGCCTTGTCAGTGAAGCGCATGATATCTGGAACACACTTGAAAGTAGTAGCGCAATATACATTGTGCATAGACGAACACGCCACACCTTCCCACCAAAAAAAAGTATGGCAACTCCACTAATGACTACTATCGTGGCTATTGACTCACGCCACGCATGACATAGGTTCATTTTGCATGTGAATTTCAAAACGAATACTCTTCATTATTCCTAGGTGATCATCGAAAAAGCGCATGCCATTTACAGAGGGGGAGTCAAAGTGGGCTGGCACTGAACACTTTAATAGCCTGAAGGCCAACTAGTGCACAACGTTGGAACAGTAATGGTGTAGGTAGCAAGAGTAGTCAAATAGTTATTTATCAATACCGAGCCTATGTCATGCAAGATTGGTCCTGCTCAGGCACCGCAAAAAAATGCAAAAGACACACGCTTTGACTGCCAATTCTTTGAGGCGATTCGTGGGCTGTCGCAATACGTGTAAGGCGTGCTAAACTTTGAGTAGCAGTTGCAATCATCTTTTCTCCGAGCCATCTCAGAACGTGTTCGCCTGATCACCTGTGTGGGCGATTAAATGACAGTACATGGGCTGAGCAATTTAAAAAGTATTAACGTTGAGCAACAAATACACGCAATTGGGATTTTATTGAGAGCCATTAAGTACGAGGCGAGGATGATGGCCATCCCGCCTTAAAGAACTCCCCACTCGCTTTTTGCTTTTCATTTCGATGTGCTGAAAATATAGTCGCCATTTTTCAAGGAAAAGCCAAAGGGTCTTTTATAATCAACCTCCTTTCTAGTTATGTAGGACTTTTAAAATACTTTTGTCATCGTCGTCAGGAGTAGATAATGTTTACATCAGAAATGTATATCGTCACCTTTGAGAAAAGGATTGGTCCAGATGTCATAATGACAACCTGGCTTCTTTAAAAAAAAAAGTGCCAAAAGGTTTGACTTGCTTTGAAGGCCTACTGACTTTAACATTATCCAAATATTTGTTATTCTTGCTAGAAAACAACGTAAGGGTGAGGTTGTAAGCATTGTAATGCAATAAAGTCCGAGTCCAATCCTCCCTCTCACCTACTTTTTTTCAATCCAATTATTTGAATTTTGTGTGTTTTATAGAGAACTTTTTCAGACCTTTTTTGGTATAAAAAGAGCTCCCTTTCCGCTCCCCTTTTTTGGTTTGTATTTTTTTTACTCCAACACGCCTACTACTCACTACCCACCACTTACGTTCGGCACCAGTTTCAGCAGAATACTATATAATGAACACCATCTCTACTGTCTTAATTGAAGACGATAACTCACTAGATGAATTTATGAATAACAACACACCTGCCTATGTAGTATATGCCCTGGATATGGAATCACTAAAACAGCTAAAGTTTGTTGATTACAGTGGTGACTCTATTACATTAGGCTTAATTAATATGGATCATTTTAAAGATGATATAGAAAAAGACAATGTCAAATCAAATACCATAGTATTTGTTCGCATTGGTGATGAAGGGCCTGAAGACATTAGTGACACAGATACACTGTTGGAATTTTTGAAAACTGCCAAGCTGCAGTTTCCCCTTCACAAATTGTGCTATGCTCATCCCAGTAGTGACGGAAGTAATAAATATCGCAAAATAGCTAGAATAACTGAGGGCACGGTGACCCAAGCATGATGTTGCCTACATTGACCATGCACCTTTGGTAGTGAGAAATTATGTGTGCTAACCGGCAACTGCATACAAGTCCAATATAAGCCTAGCAACTGGCATAAGCATACTTACCACAGCCGCCCTCCCATGATAATATCCCTATAAAGTTAAATTGATGGTCTTTATAGCTTAAACTAATAAATATTATCATAACTATTAGTAAAGAAAAAGCACAAAATAGACAGCATGTTAATCAAACCTCTGTAATGCATGCTAGTGCTCTATAGACACGATAGTGTAGCTCAAAGTTTACTAAAAATTGGCCAACAAAGGTTTTAGCCATCCGCCAAAGGGTGTTCTTTACTTTCTTTGCTTCGCATTTTAAAAAAAGCCCCCAAAGATGCCTACTTGTTTCAACAGCCTGTCCACCCTCAAAGAACCTTCTGTTTGTGAAGGGTTTACAAAAGGGCTTTTGTCATCATCCCCAACCATCTTCAAGGAAAGGCTTTTCCCATTGTCAAAGAGACGCCTTTGCCTCTTTAGAGATGTAGGCCAAAGAGCTTTGCTTGCTTTGACAGTTTGCTCGATTGAACGTTTTTTCTTGCCCCAAAATTATGTTCCCGAATGCAAACACTTTTGTAAGGGGAGAAAAATATTTTAGCCCTTACCTCTCCAGCTTTCCATTCTCTACCCAACTACTCGCTTTTTTTTAATTTGAATTGAGAGAGGGCTTGGTAAACACGACATAAAAAGTGCCACTCTTGCTCTTCTTCTTTTCCAACAATTGTTATTACATCTTATCCACTTCCACTTGCCACTTGCTTCAGACCACTATACAATGGATCGCCCTGTTAAAAAGACACTCTACAACAATGATGATCTACAAAACTACATCAATACATCTGAAACTAAGTATGTCGTATACTCCCTTGACTATAGCGTGCTAGCCAATCTAGAAGAAACTTTATTCTGCACTGGAATTTCTATTGAGATAGGTGTATTCCATATAAAAGACTGTCCATCTCCTCTTGAAGAGGGCGTCATCACAGCTAAAGACATTGTTTTTGTTACCCATGTGAGTGGCATCCCTGTACCTATCACAGATAACGGTATAGTAAACTTCTTGTATTGGGCATTCACTTGCTATCCAAATCACACATTATGCTATGATCACCCAAATAGTATTGGATATAAGAAATATCAAAATATGTATACCAAAATGGAGATCCCAGCCCGAACCTGTGTTATTCTTTGAACAAGCAGCTTTAATGGGGGAGTATTACAGCCAGTTGGCCTGCAACCACGTGAGTGTTCCTTGTTGACCTGTTGTCTCATAAAAAAATACGTTATGCTGTGCCTTTGCTGCAGTATTTTCTTCAAGGTTGAATAATGAGGTGGTGACAGAAATTGGGAAATGCCGTTTTCACTGTCCATCCATTGGGAAAATGTAGATTGAAAAGAGCCTTTGCCATCTGCCAAAAAGAAATTCCTCTTTTCTTTGTCTCGCATATTTGAAAGAAAATCCCCAAAGAGCTTGGTTTGCCCCAACAATTTGTCCACCCCTCCGCTTCTTTCTGTTTGCGTGGAAGCAACAAAGGATCTTTGTCGTCATCCGCATTTTGTAAAATCCACAATAAATTGAAATTATCCCCGCTCATTTATCTTCATGTACAAGCCTCAGCTGTGGAAGCATTTGTCAAAAGCTTGCAATAAACTACGTTACGCCCTTGAACAAAATTTACATGACATCGTATTGTCAAATCTACATCTACAATTGCCCATCAACCATTCGCATTCTCAAACCGGGTCGTTAGAGGGGTTGTTAGGGGTTGTAGGGTATAAAAGAGTGACCTTTCAACTTTTTATTCACTTTTTCTTTCAGTTTGAAGGGTGAAGGGAAAAGGACATTGAGGAAAACCCTTTCTCACATTCAATTTTTTGGCTTGCTTCTTTGCTACTCCTCCGAATATGTTGAATGTCTTGTAGGCCTATAAAGAATAGCGACCAAAGGTGTTTTCTGCCCCCAAACGTTCGTACATTTATGCACCCAGTTGTTGACACCTGTATCCCAGGATAACAGGTCAACTGTGGCGGCCTATAGCTAGACTAGTGCTCTACACTATAAATATATTTCACTTGTAAAATAATGCAGTCAAGCATATACATTAAACAATTTCCAAGAATAAAACAAATCTCTACAACCACGGCGCTAATAAATAGTACATCCATAGTCGAACCACGGCTCATAATCATGATACGAGATATCACCAACGAAACATTCGTACTGACTTGCCATATCCTGACGGAGCCTCTTGACATTCTTTAAAGAAATCGGATAATCGACCATGTTCATGATACCGCCCATGATTAGTTGAGGCAAACTCCCGAGCGGCTCAGATGACAACAAGTCCTCGCTCCACCAATCCTGCTGCTGAGGTGGCACAATCTCAGTCGACGGAATGCGCGTACTCGGATCAACCACGTAAAACGTAAGCATCTTGCAATGTCCGGGCTTAGTCGAATCATCCAGCTTGAGCTCTGGCATCTTGTGCTGGTAGATGTTGGGGAACACCAAGCACCGCCCATCTTTAATGTCGACATCACCAACCTCTTGTGACACAAAGTATGCATCGTGAACTAGATTTTCGTCCAACCCGTACACCTTGACAACCGAATTAACATCATGGTTATCGGCCTCGAAATCCCAAGAGCTAATGGCCTCACGGAATCGCAGGCAGGCTGGAGAAATATTAGCAACGTCGTAAAAGTATACGCAGGTGGCAACAATGCGCTCGTTGGCCAAACCCGCCAGCCTCCAGATCTTATCGCTGTACTCAGGGTTCTCTGTAGCTAGCTCGACGTTAGACATTCTGACTATAGTCTGTAGACGCCGGCCACGAAGACTGTAGGGATTGACAGGGCGTGCAGGTGCCACAAACGGCTCAGGCTGCGGGGGCACAAACTCTGCTTCCTCTTTCCACCGATCGCAGTCATCACTGTATATGTCGGGCTTAGGCTCATCGCTCTTGTAGTATTTAGACGCATCAGGTTTAACTCGTGGCTGGCGCGGATATACGAGATCGGTGACTACCTGCTCCAGCAATGGGAGGAACTTGGAAAAGACATTGGCGATAATCGAGTAGAGCGCTGCGTGCTTGACAGGGTGCAGGTTGTTGATGTAAGACTCAATAGTGACAGTGCCATTATCGTCAACATGAAACTCAGACGGCAGCCAGCAGAACTTCTCCGAATAACATGTTTCGAGACAGCCCCTAAATGTCGGAATATAGTAGCCCGACCCACCATTGCCAGTACCGCCTAGAGCCTGACGCCACTTCGCAAGCGATACAGGGAACTCTCTCGGCGCATTTAGAGTAAGCGCCACCTGTGGCGACGTACTAGCCTGGCGACACCGCCACAAACGACTGTAGATCAGCGGATATAGTGATGGGTCAATCAGATTGAGCACGCAGGACTGACCTTCGGGGTACCAGTCTTTCTGGTAGTCTGGCACGCCCTCGAGAATAGCTACATAGTCCTTGAGCTCATCTGTTGTCTCGACGTCAACAAGTGCATCACAGAACCACACGCCATCTGCCGCACTAAGTCTGACGTTGCTGCCCGGCGGGTGTAGAGACGAGTAGTATGCCAGCTCATCCAGCACGTATTCAAACTCGACATCAGTCAATTCATGAGCTTTGGCCTGGGCAGCCCAGTCGGCGCGAGTCTCTGCGTCATTAAGCGTCTCGATCCAGTCGGGCTTGGTACGTATGTCTCTGCTCATATGACGCATACGCCTTTCGGAGAGAGTGTTCATCGGTTCAGGCTCACAGTGGAATATGGCGCAAGGCGGAAGGATGCCCTTGATGCGCTCCTCCAGAGTCGCAGAAGGAGAAATGGTAATGGTAGTGCGGCGCTCGTACATTGCGCTAATAAAAAACAATACAAATAAGAAGTTTGTGGTAAAGATTTTTAAACAGGGAAGAAAGGAGATGGCGCACATCCATCGCCACTCTTTTTAGCTATCCTAACTTGCCTGCCAGCTCCCTACGCTTGCTGCGGATCTTTTGTAAACAAAACTACCAGTGTCATGTAGCAATTTGCATAGAGATCGACATATGCGGATGGACGATCATCTAGTAATCATCTGGTTAGCTCCACTCAGAGTTGATACCACTTTTTGTTGTTCAAGAGCTGACGCCTAGAGGCCCGTAAGGCCTAAAGCAGGCCTTCTTATTCTCTCATCAAGGGGGATACCAAGAGCGACCACCTTTTTGCTAACGCTCAGGAAAGCCCACCACAGTCTCGCGCCTCCCAATCATTGCTCACAGCGTGATAAGGGCATAGCGCCTTTGTAGATACACAAAGACAATGTACTTTCAAGTCAAGCTCCCACTCCCAGTCATTGGCACTTTGCTTCCAAGCCCGAGAAGAAGTATGAGTTTTTCTTGTTCTTGTCTGTTATAAAAAGAGCGACAATTCCCAGTATTTTATCTTTTCCAACAACAACCATTTTTGCAAATACTTCTTATTCGCCTATATATTAGCCATGACCCTATTCAATGAAATACCCACTTTGAGGACGGTTGAGGAGCTCAATGCATTTATCCTAGCGTTACATGACAACGCTTTTGTGATAATTGGATTGAGCAAAGAGGCGGTAGAGCTATATAGGGAGTGGGTTATTTTAACCCCCCAAGACGAAGCCGCCTATATCATTATAGATGGGGATAACGAGTTTGGCATTGAAGCCAGATATGTAGAAGAATCTGAGATCTATGTTGCTCGCTACAGCCATGGAATGCTAAGCAACTTGGAAGATGATATGAAGGGTGAGATTAATCTTCGAAATTATAGTTGGCCAGGAATGAATATGCATTTCTTTGACTATCATATGGTTGGTAATCCAAGATTCCAAGGAATGGCAGACTTTGCTAAAAGATTTAGCTTAGCCAGCATCAATAGTGAAATCAGGTGGTAAATTGGGGTGTGCTTGATCTGTAACCTTTATCGCCACTGATGAACGCTTTTTATTTGCTCTTTGGGAAATAGCATTTCTTTATGTCATATTGTTAATGCATTACTATACTTTTATTTCTTGGCATAAAGTGGTGCGCAATGTTGGTCACAGCTAGCTTTAAAACAATAGTCTACTGATGGTTCTTCTGGGCATAATGGCTTGTAAATCATTCATCCAAGTAACCGCAAAGACTCGAGCATGCCATCTAAAATTCAATGAGTTTAGTAGTCACAAGAGTTTACAGGTGAATAGAATATATGCAAATAAGTAGAGTATAACGCTAAAGAAATATCGCAAAAAAGAATGAATAACATTTATAATTAACAGTTGACCATATTAGGATTTGAATCCACACCCTATGGCAGCTCGTTTATCACTGCGCCAAGCAGTGCTGGTATAGTTTGAGGCATCTCTTTGGTTAGAGACAGCTGACCATTGGGCACACAAGCCGTATCATTTGACGAGACGGATGTTGCCGAGAGCTGCGAGTGACGTGCAGAAGGAGGACAACGAGCGCTACCAGGATATCTCCCCCCACCACCGACCGCGCCTCCGCGTAAATGTACAGGCATCTGACCTGGTTTCTGCTGCGGAGTCATTGACTGACAACCATTCATGGGGTAAGAGCTTAACGCTGACCACGTAGATACCTGGTTAGTATTGGGATTCCTATACGACGTCATAACATGGCCCAACTTTGGTCTAGCACGCTCGTTTGCCGATAGTACGCCAGACACTGATATTATAGATGACCGGATACTGCCACTAGTGTTCCACTGCTTGGCGCCCATTGTGTTGAATCCAAGCGGCTTTCCCAAATGACTGTCGTTGTGACTGGTAATAGCGCTCGGAATGACGCAATTGTTGGTCTCGCAAGGAAGCCCACTGATGTAATCGTCCAGTGCCAGGCTGTTAGCCTCAGCGTGATAAAATTCACGCAAGGCTAGTAAGAACGTTAGCGAGAACCCACCGCCATGGCCTCTGCTTGTCGCCAAACCTAGACCTGTGGGTTGCGGATTAGTCGTGCGGTTACTCGAATGGCGAGCTGTGCGAAGCGGGCTGGCGCCAACTAATGACAATCCACTGCAACCGACGACCTCATCGTTAATCGGTGCGGTGCGAGTGGCCGAGGGGCCAAACAGCGAGATCTGCGACGCCTGACTCGCTTGCTGGGTTTCGACCTGGTAAAATGCTTTGGGTAAGGGCGGAACCAAATCCACAACGCTCCATGACGACGGCGACTCGATATACCCACCATGTGAGACTGCTCTAAAGGACTGTCTGGGTGTCGACAATGCTGAGGACTCGATACACCTTGCGCTTCTGCTAGGACTGTATATGCTGGCGGGCGGCTTACGGGGAATCAGCTGCTGCAAGCGACTGCCTAGATCGGCGATACTCCGACCACGCTTCATATGCGAGAGTTCACTGTCCGGATCCTCGGCATCAACGCAGTCCGGATTATATACCTGCCTTACGCTACCACAACCGGGAGCGTACTCCGAGTAATAGTGGCAGGCAGACGAGGGCGAATAACTGGAGTTGCTGCGTCCAGTCAAATGATCGCTGATCGACGGCACGAGCATTGAGCCTCGGGAGTAGAGCGACGGAGAGCCCACAATAGACGCCGGCATGGGCTTTGTAGACATTGGTACCGGGTTCTCGGGTAATACTCGTGTGGCTACTGGAATGGGAATACGGACCACAGCTCTCTTGATCTGACCACCCCACGCCGAGTTGGAGTAAAGAGTGAGCTCGGCAAAGTACGTGAAACGCATAAACCCAGTCTCGTGCATAACCAGAATATCGCGAGGCAGACGAGTGTGCAAGTGTGCGTAGTAGGTAGCTCCACCACGCCCGCGTTTACTATTCATATGCTCGGGACATAGGTCAGGTACCATAACACAAGAGTCGCGCTCGAATGGCAGATCCACAGTACTCGACAGCACGCGCTGCGTCGACCACAGGCGACGGCCCAAATCCAACTGCTCCTCATGCGGATCGGGGATCATCGGGTAGAAACAATCGGTTTGCTCATACACGGTAAACTGGGCCTTGCGCAAGGCACGCTGACCGCCAGTGAGTCGAAGCTGAAAATCGACAGTATCCCCAGGACAAAACGCCTGCTGAAGCCCCATTACTTGCAAGTGAAACGCCCACTGATTCGACTCATCAACGTCAACAGCGTTGTCGCAAAACCGGTACCGCGCCATGACCTCACACTGGGGATCGGCCAGCCTACTAAGTAGTGGGGCGATTGTCTCGGGTACAAACATGATCGGCTGGGCGGCGGCTGACAAAATGGGGGAACCAAAATCGCGTGTTCCTAGTAATTTCGCCTGTATGACGTATTTTATATCGTACTCTGGTGTACGCTTGCTTTGTGGATAGTTTACGCGCGGAAATTCGCAGGAAAAATGAAACATGTGGATGCCATCCGCCAGCCAGTCACTAGTACGCAACTTCGAGTCTCCCCAGAGAACGGCAGACTGGTTAAAGTATACCTTTTTGACCGATCGTTGCTTTGCCATATGCATCATTGGCAGTGTCCCGCCCGTTGCTGTTGCTACTGCTGCCGCTACTCCTTCCCAATGCCCGCTGTTGGCCGATGGTGGCGCTAGCGATATGCGCTCCGTGCCGATAAAGTTTACTGACAGACACGATGCCTGTAGAGGTGTCAGTAAATGTAAGTATACTACGCCAGCTAGCGTCGACTTTGGGGTGCAACGCGGAGGCCCCCCAGACGTGTATGCCGGAAAGCGTACTTCGAACACTGGCGCGCTCATCGTACTATAAGAAAAAAATGAAAATATACAAAAAAGTGTAGAAAAATAAATGCAAGAGAATAAATAAATAGAATAGAGAGATAGTTAAAGTAGATTCTTTTTTCTCTTTCTATTTTTTTTTTCTTGTTTGAAGACTTTAGCGGCTAGTTATAAGCAAGCCTCCCCGAATATTGAACCAAAAAAAAAAAAAAAGAAGTACAAACGAAACAGAATAGGGATATTGCATTTTCGTAGTATTCATTGTCTGTATAATGCACATTCGGTCATATTCTTCTGAATTGGCAAAGAAAACCTCTCCTCACATTCCGCTTTAGGAAAATACAGGACTGGGGGAGAAATGACACGTATTTTACAGTCAAACGACCTCACTCCACTCCCCCAGTCAAGCTCCGACCTTCTTTAGGTCAAGAACAAAGAACGCATGTTCCACCAAGGGGCTTATTTTGCCTTTCGTGATACGGATGAAAAAAGAAATCATATTCTGTAACATGACTTTTTGGACTCTTGTATAATAATGGCAGTAGGTAGGATGGACGCGGTACATTTTGTGCAATCTCAGAGTTCATTGTTATTTGAAATCTGATAGACACAAATGGTCTCTGAAAAAAAAAAAAACCAAAACAAGATATCACAATGTAAATGGAAACAATGATCACTAGAACAAAAGTGGGTGAATAGTACGATTACACCTAGTCCCCCCTTTGTAGCTCAGCGTTCTAGCACGTCAGGTGAAGAATGCCTTTATACAAAACAAAATGTATGGCGCATGGGCCGTCGAACCATTTCAAAATGAGGGAGGGAGGGGAGGCGCTGTGATGTCCAAACGCGGTAGCCCCATCCCAGAATACATATTTTATTTTCCAAAAGTGAAAGCAGTGTGATGAGGCGCTCAAGAACACCCCCCTCTTTATTCTCTTTATTTGAGGACAAGGCTGCGGCGCAGTAGAATACCTGCTTCTTTTTTTGTCTATTGTCTAGGGTCACTTGTAGTAAATCAAAAAAAGCAACAAACCTCGTTTTTTCTTAGCGCAGACACTTTCGACGGTAACTTTGTAAGAAGAAAAAAAAAACTTGATGTTTATTATATGCACGATGGCTTGACATTCATTATAGTGTCAATAACAGAGTTGGCGCTAAATAAAAAGGTAAATATTGATTAAGAGATTGCGCGTACAAGAAGCTGACGATAATTGATATCCAAAATTAAGCTTACTAGATTGTCGCAGTACCAATCTTGATAATCTCCAGCTCTGGCATTGGAACCTTTTCCCCGTTCTGGACAAATGACCGCAAGCACGGGTAGCTCCCATCCAAAGAAAGCTTTTCAGCGCCGGTACACAATATGTTGCCGTCAGCGGCGACGCCTGGCAGTTTGCTATCAAAATGCAGATCGCTCAGGGTGTTTACTGGCGATCCGTTACGATTAACCGCCGAAATGCCAGCAATGGCGTTGTCGTCCGAGCTGGTAATCGACATATTGAGGCATGACAGGCTGTCACGTAAACTATCTGTGCTCTCCTCGCTGCCACTACCACGCCGTTCATTAGATACTGCAACGGTAGAGACAGCAGCAGCACTCGATACTACAACCGGTTCCGATATAACGGCCGACTCGCGCAGCGTGCCCTCGGTAGGAGCTCCAACCTTGGCGGCCGTGCGGATAGTAACGATCTTTAGTGGTAGCTTTCCCGCTGCCTTTTTTGTCGTACCAAAGTTACCGCCAAGAGTCATGGCAATATCCACGGTATAGTCGAAATCCAAAAACACAGATGACACGGGCGACATATCTGTGATCGGTGGCAACGTGAACTGAATCTTGGCAAATCGATACGAGCCCTTGGCCATTAGCGAGCCCAATGGTACTGGGGTAACCGAGAGCCGATTATACTTTGACAGTGACGCAGTAACCGCCGCAGCAGCCATAGCAGCGTTATACGACGATACGCCACGGTTAAGCGAGGGGAAATTTCCAGACAGTAGTTTGCTCCCAAAGCTACTAGGGTGATATCTGCTCGATATCGAGTCCGAAATGGAGCTCCGATCGCTACGACTGTCATCGAGAATAGTCTCGCCCGTGGTGCTCATACTCTGAGACAAGCGACTACCGGGATTGCCCAATGCTTGGCCAGACAGGGTAATAGCGGGAATCGATGGCTGGCGTGGTCTGCTCAGTGGCGGCGAAAGAATAGATGCCGATGATGGCACATAGCTTTGCTGAAACAGCTGTGGCGAAGAAGAAGACGGCTGGTGCAAGACGCCCAGCGAACCAGTGCGACCACGCACCGACGGGACAGTGGTCAGAGGCGGGTGTGACCCATCGGTAGTTAGTGCGCTTCCCGACGTGTCTAGCGTTTGGCTGCTGCTGTTTGCCGACCTCATAATCTCCTGCGACTCGGCCAACGGTGACAGCGGCATAGACACCCGAGATTGTTGCTGCGGCTGGCCGTCGTTGGAAATGTCCTCTGGCAAGGTACTGATACCGAGGCCATTGTCGCCTCGGCCTAGCAACTTGCGGGATCCGCTTTTGCCCGAGAGGCTTCGATAGACGCTGGCCACCGATGTGGCTGTCGACGTATCGCTAGTGCTGCGCGGGCTGTTGGTCTGCGGCGGTGGAGACAATGCCGCCGAGTGAAGAGGCGCCTTATGCTGAGAAGCATTATCCATGGAAGTAGCATTACGAGCCTCGCTATTACCGACCGAGAACGCATTGTGGCTAGTAAACATGTAACGACCGAGCATACCAATATCTTGCGTAACGTTGGCCTTGGAGAGCTTGGAAAAAGTAACCTCCTGTGGCGGCGTCAAGTCAACCGAGTACTTCCACAATAGAGGTACATCGGACTCATCGATAATAGGCGCTGACGACTTTCGGCAGCGTACATTTTCGCGTAGTTGGAACGCAGCGTTGACTATCTTCTTGCCTGCAGGAGCCAGAATAAGCAACTCCACGAGCTCGCCAGGCAAGTAGGCCGGAGTAGGATGGAATACGTGCAGGTTCATAAGAGTCTTGCCCGTTGTTGACTGCGATGGCATAAGAGAGGCCGACGCCAGTGCCGATGCCAGCTTGGCCTCGGAGGAAGACGTGCTCGTGGCAGAGGAGCCCGAGACAACCGGCACATCCTTGAGCGAAACAATCGACTCTAGTGGTCCCGCGGCGGCTACCCCGTGGCTGATACGCTGCTGGATAACGGGCTCAAAGTGGAAGCACTTTGATGTGGTCTTGTGAAAGTCATGCAAGGACCGCTCGCCACGCTGAGAGTCAACGACCTCGGTAAACAAACTAGCCATGAGCGAGTAAGAGATCTCGACATCAGCGGTCTGCCTCGGCGTAGGCATATTGACATATGGCATGGTGAACGAAAAGTGGAACCGGTGAACAGTACCACTGGGCACGCTTCTCAGACTGCTGACTTTGGGTTCCCCCCAGAGGATTATTTCGCGGCGGAAAAACTCCTTGTCCATGACCATCGTCTGCGACATGCTCGTTTGCTGCTGCAACTGTTGCTGCTGCTGTTGTTGTTGCTGTTGCTTCTTGGCCGAGACCGCCTCGCTCCGTTGAGACACTGGCGTACGCCTTACTCGCTCCATGCCGCAGAACTTGAGCATCATGTGAGACGCCATTAGTGGACTGCTGAGCTTGAGCACTACGACTCCGGCGATGGTCTCACCTGGCCGACACACTGGGGCACGAGTGATGTGTGCGGGGAAGCAGATCTCAAATATGGCTGGTTCCGACATGTCAGAAGGATATGAATAACAATAAAAGGGGAGAGGATAATAACAAGAAATAATAATAGGGAGAGAAAAAGGAATAAAAGAACACACCACCACTCTTGTTTTTAGTTACTTATTTTTTTGTCAAACAAACATATATAAAAAATGATTCCGTGGATAGCGGCAAAAGCAAAACGATGAAAAAATGATAGCAGTAGAAGTGCCAGGATGGAAAAGCATGGAAGATAATGGCAATAGTGTGGTAAGCCTGGTGTCGTTTGGGTTTTCTCGCATGTGCGATGAATTTTTTTATTTTATTGCGCCTCAAACCCAAGCTAAAAAAAATAAATCGCCCATGTGGGAAAAGAAGAGGCGTCCCCCAAGAGTATTATTATTTTTTCTTGCTGCAACCATCGCTCATTCATGATCATCGCCTGCCGTTTTCGTGTTCCGTCCCTCGGCATGCACAACGGCAATAAAAGAAATTGACCTGTGCGGGATATGATATAAGCGGTCCCGCATGCGCCTCCCCATTTAGTTTGTTTACTATTTCCTTTTTGCCTAGAGAGTGTAGCCCCCGTGGGTATACGCCATTTCGGGTCTTTGCAAAGACAGGGTCAAGTGCTGTCCCATGTTCCTCCCCCTCTCTCGAGCTTGTAACAATCAGTTTTTGAAAAAGTTCATTCAAAAACATAACGAAAAGGGTACCCCTCCATTCAACTATTTTTGGTCAAAAAAGGGTAGTTGTTACTCTTTTCTTGTCCCACGCTAGAGCATAAGAACAAAAAGAGTAGATAAAAAATGTATCCATTACTAGGGAGGGAGGGAGTTTTTTTTGCTGGCTCCGTGGCTTCTGTTCGCTCTGGTTGGCATTGTGTCCAAGCAAAGTGGATTTTTTTTGACAGATATCAAAAAATATTTCCTCTTTTGTAAAGTCCACGCCAAGCCACTTTACTCTTCACACGCACCCAAACCCTTCTCATTATTCCTTACTTCATTGTCCCCTCTCCGTCTACCATGCATCGCCGTGCAGATCTCAAGCGGCATACCTCGTGCATAAAAGGGGGTCATGTATGCGGGTTATATCCATGCAATTTGCATACCCGATGCGTACTCCAGGATCCGATTCCTGCAAATTGCCTTGTGCATCAGGCTATAAATAGCATGATTGGATCGGGATCCAACAAGTGCAGTTTAATTGGAGGCAAATTAGAGATGGATGACATGTCTGTAGATTCTTGGATCCTTAAAATCGATAAATGACGTTGTTGTGAAGAGCGATAAAAGCTCCAATAAAAAATAAATAGCTAGAAACACATAAAATTACACTTGCGAGACGACTGAAACCGGGAGTGGCAAGGCGCTGGGTAGATCTACTCCAGTGCCAGATCCAGCTCCCGACTTTGATCGAGATTTTCTTTTTTTGCCGCTCTTTCCCTGCTTACGGCTGGCATTGCCAGTAGCAGTGGCGGCGGCGGAGGCGGCGACACCGAGGGTGATATTAGTAGTAGCAGTGGCGGAATCAGAGGCAGGAAGAGGCACATCGACATCACTGGGGCTTCCGTGTCGTTTACTGCGAGCAGAGCAAGCCGCAGCCACCAAAGGGCCATTGTCAGTCGGAGACAAAGTGAATGGTTTGAGCACTCCTTTGACCGGCTGAGATCGCGTAGAGTCCTCAATCACACTGCCACCGTGGCAGCCATGGTCGAGCAGGCGGATATGGCCGCGCTTAACATAAAGCGCAGTCATGGCAAAGCCATCATCCACACGGAATAGCTCGCTCGATGCACCACGCGGAAGCAGCGCCTGGGCCTTGCGGTCGGCGATCAGCGCTAGTTCTTCGTAGCTCTTCCCGCCATTGGAACAAGACTCTATCAGACTAGCACGGCGCTTACTACATGCCTGAGCGATTTTGCCAATAGTGGCATTGCTGGGGAACTGCATAGTCGTGTTTTCGCGAAGGTTGAACGACACACGTCGCTCGAGCTTTTGCGCGGACTGCTGCTCCTCCTCTTTTTTGGCTCCTGGAATATCGATCGCCTGCGAGGGAATCGGCATGACAGCAGCGCACTCGTCCTCTTCGTCTGCCTCCCAGACATCCGCGTTGTCACTCGAGTGACCCGATATAGAGTCCACATCACTAAAGCCAGTAGTAGTAATATCGACAATGTCGTGGTCGAGTTGCAAATTCAAGTCATGTTCGGTAGAGAAGCCAAGCGCAGTGTTTTCGTTGGCGAGCTTAAGAAGAGTAGCAAAAGAAACGGTGTTCATTCGTATAGAAGTCATTTCAATAAGAAAAGTGGTTGGCAAGGCAGAAAATTTGGGTAGGTGTAGTAAATTGTTCAATTTCGAAAATTTCGAAAGGAGGAGGAGTTTATGCTAGAAGAAAAAAATGTATACATGCTGCTTGTCAAGGTGAGTCACGGGGCCACGTGGAAGGTACCAGAACGTTTGTGATCACCAGATATGATTGGCCTACATAGGCCTACCAAGTACAAGTCATGCATTTCGGAAATGCTAGTCCTCTGTCGATCAGCTGTCGGTCTTCGTTGGGTGGATTGAAATGCAACATCATGGTAGAGCAGATCTTAGTAGTTCGTATAAAGCAACACGAGCACCACGATTTAGCCGCAGTAACCATCTTTGGCGGGATGGATTTGGATCTATGCGTTGCTGTACACTCTGTGCAAGCTTTAACAAGAGAGTCACGACGAATGTCAACTAGTATGTTTCTAAAATATATCATGTCATATTGGAGAAACTCTCGGCAGCTCTTGCACTACTTGCTCTATGGCTGCAAATTCTTAGCGGTGGATAGCCTTCGATAATCGACCAAGGTAATATGACCTGATGTGTTTTCATATTCTTCTTAGGCTCCGACTCCTCTCTCCCTTGAAATAAAGGTCTCTGAATCCACGTTGGACGTTATACACGGATCTATGCCATTATCTGCACACCATTTTGTCCAATAGCTCCATGCGTAACTAGAGGGTTTGAGGGTGTCTTTACTTAATTGGTTAAAGTACGCAGAAGCAGCCAGTTCTGAGAGGCCCTGGCGCAAGAGGCCATCACAAATGATACTTCAACCGCTAAGCTCCATTGGTAGCCTCTATCAGCGAGGTCTAGTGAGGACAGCAGCAACCGCTGCTATACCAGTCGCTTGGGGGACAGTCTGTTTTACCTGTGCTTTCTCCCATCGTACTATTAGAATCCGATGTCATAGCAACTGCAGCGACAACCGGAGTATTCCACATGCCTTTGCCAGCATGTCGTCCATCGCTGATGCTAGTTAACTCAGGGTAAAAGTAAGTGCTTGGGGGGTAGAATCGACCACTTGCACAGTATCACGACCACATAACTGCTGCTGCTGTTGCAGCCCCAAGGTCTCCAGCTGTCTGCGTTCACAGCAATAAGGATGGCTGCGCCCACTTGTACTACATCTGTTGACTCACACTCCATATCTACACACCATTGGTACAATGTGTTGAATGATGCGCTGAATGGGAGCAACTCTCCCAGAATTCTGCTCCAATTCTGACTCATCTACCACTCTTGACTCGTCCACGCAAGTATTGTCCTCTTCACGAGCCCCATAGCCACAGCGCATCTGTGTCAATTGCGAGTGTCAGTGAGCTTAGCACATAGCACATAGCTTGGCAAAAATATTGCTTGCCTGTATTACCCGTCTCTACCATGCTCTTGAAGGTGCACACGTCAGTCATAGAAGTTCTACGCCATAGACCACCACAGTAGCTGCTTGGCAATACACTGCATCTGGCTCTGCAATTCCCATGCTTGCAAAACACGTCCTTTCTGCCATCCGTAACGCTGAAGGGCGCAAGACATGACTGATTAGGCGGGTATTGCCTACGGAGATCAGCTCATTTTGAGTTTTTTTGGAGCTGACAGAGTGTACTATCTAGTCTATACAAGTTTCTGCAAGTGGCTCAACGATGTCGCAGGCTTTGTCTACCACTTATACTGACAGAGTTGGTCGTGGGATTGTAGAAGAAAAGGACGCATTGTCTTGGCAAAATCACCTTGAGACATGTGGTGAGTATAGTCGTGCACAAAAAAAAACAAGACTGCGTCCATTGAGAACCGGAGAACCGAGATGTCTGGGAGAACCAGATCATCTAGGTAGCAGTCGATGAGACACTTGTAACCGGTCGTCTACCATAAAAAGTGGGGATGACGAGGATATTTCTTGGTTTTGTGGTCCGTAACCTTGCCCCAGAGCGACAGCGGGAGTGCGACTGTTGGCTCTGCGACGGCAGCTGCTTCTGGCGAGCTGATTGCGGCTGGTGGAATGTAACAAGTCCAGCTGGGCTGTAACTTGATCATATATAAATTAAGCTCCTTGACTTATCCTTCTCCTAGATCACGCCTGTGGAGATCAAGCACTTAAAGAGCCCGAGAATTAAGGCATTGGTGGAAAAGCGGCGATGTCAGCGGAGTGAAGGGGGCAATCTATAGCTCGGTGTCCGAGCCTGGCACTAGATCTCAGTTCAAACAGCTGACATGTCGATAATAGAATGGTAGATCCTGGCACATGACTGAGATTTTCATTCTTGCGCATTGACAAGTGTGCACAAAAAAAGGACGTGTTTATGGAAGAGGCAAAAAAAGAAGCACCGAACTGAACATCAGAAAGGATGAATTCCAAAAGGCACGCGATAAACACATTGGCAGCTGACCTCAAGGGAAATTGGTCAAACGAGCTCCACTGCATATTTTTGGTCAACTGAAAAACAAAAAAAAATACCGAGCCATTTAATTTTTTTTTCTTTTCTCCCACATTGCGCTATTGAAGATAGCTTAGGGAGACATGTGAGATATGCAATGCAAATGTAATGTACTGCCTACTGTGCACTTAATATGCACATCTATGAATCCACAGCACGGGGAGCTGCTCGGCGCCGGGAGGGGAGGAAAGAAAACTGGGCCTATGCTTTGTGCAACAAAGATCGACACGCACTAGCCAATCCACAAGCTAGTCAGATTTTCACGTGCGGTCAGCTTCTCTTCCATTAAACCGATCTACAAAACGCGGAGGAGTAATATAATGTGCACGATGTCGTCCGCCTTTTACACGCGACTAACCTAACAGCCTAAGAGGATCATCTCTTTCTCTGCGTAATGGAAGTACTACGTACGACAGGAAAGATTTTCTCATTCGCAAGTCCAGTTTTTTTTTTGTTGTGGTCTTGTCTGTCCAACCATCCATCCCAAGAGTTGTGGAACAAGACTATCCCAATTACCCAAAAAAATACCTACCTCATCCAATTGTCAGTGGCGCTGAGTACAACCAAATACGTATTCCCCACCCCCACCCGCTGAGGGATGACAAGAGAGTAAAATAGAGATGACGTGAATAAAACGGCCAAAGATGCATGCACTACAATGGAAGAGACGTGACCGCCACACAGCTTCCTCGGCTGCAGGCAAGGATTTCAAAAGAGGATAAAAGGCGGGAGCAAGATAAGCCCAAAAAGAAAACCATCCGACTATGTGCTAAAAATGACTGGGCGATTGTCAATGGCTGATAATGGCCCGCCTGACATTTTGTCACTCCCCTTTGTCAAAAAAAAAAAATGAAAGCAGGTTCGGGGGCACACGCCAGATACAGAAACTCACGAGGACGGAGGGGAAGAGAACGCCGCGGGAAATCGTCTTCTTTTTTTTTCCACTAAACGCATCGGCCGTATAAGCGAATCCTAAATTATCTGGACAAGGCTTATGTGAACAGGCCACCCAAGCGCCAGGTTTGGCTTACAATCATTACTCTCTTGCTAAAGAGGGAGGAGGGGGGGACACGGCGACAGACGATTTACCCAGCACACACACCTTATGCGGGTATCGCCTTCCCTCTTTTGGACGATTCCCATGTGCACGGAGGAAAGAAAAAAATAATGCGCTTAGCCTTGTGTCCGGGCGTGGGGGTGGGTAAGTGCTCGAGCCACTCTTGCTGGTCAGGCGGGCTGGTGCTTGGGAGAGGGGGGGCGCTGTGCGACCTCACTCATTCAGCCTTGTACGAAGGAGCACGAAGAGAGAAAAATGAATTTGTGCACAACCACCCCCGGTTGCTGGGTCGGTCGCCACCTGGCATCTCCTTGGCCAGCTGAAAAGAGAACTATATAAAGGCAGGCATTTTTTTGGCCGAGGACACGAGACGAACGCTCCACTTATCTTTTTTTCTCTATCCACCAACTTTTCTTCTTTATACACAGTCCCGAGGTTCCTCGTGCCTTTATTTCGTTTCTGTCGGGTTAGCTCCTTCCTCTTCCCCACACATACTCAGGGCCTAGATCGCATATTATAACATCTACTCGGTCCCTCCCCCCACACACACGGCTCCCCACTCCTCGAAAAAAGTCTCTTTTAGATTTTTGTTGTGCGTGTGCCACCTCCCTCTTTTTCCCCCCTTAGCTCGTTGTTCGATCTCTTTTTATCTTCCTCATGTCCTCGGCAGAACCTCATGGTCGCGCCGACCAGTACTATGTGGCGAGCGAGCGGCCAGACGGTAACGCTAGGTACCACGAGCACCCCAAGGTCGTCATGCTGCCCGAGCACGAGATAGCCATCCCACAGGCCGCCGACTACGAGCTTCCTGAGGTCCTCGCCATGCACCCCATGTACGACCCGACCAACTGGCCGCTGTACAACCTGCGGTACCGCTTCCGTGACTACTTTGCCGAGTTCTGGGGTACCTTCCTTCTGATCCTCTTTGGCGACGGTGTCGTTGCTACGGTGACTTTCAACACTACCAATGCTGCTTCCGCGTACCTGGCTATCACTTTCGGCTGGGGTATCGGTCTCGCCATGGCTCTTTACTGCTGCATGGGTGTCTCTGGTGGACACTTGAACCCGGCTGTTACTTTTGCCAATGCTCTCTTTGGCAAGTTCTCTTGGCGCAAGGTCCCCGGCTACATGCTCGCTCAGTTCCTGGGTGCCTTTGTCGCCGCTGCTACGCTCTACGGCATCTTCAGGGATCAGTTCGACGAGTTCGACGGTGGAAACCGCCAGCTTATGGGTCCTCAGGGTACTGGTGGTATCTGGTGCACGTATGCCAAGCCTGGTAACGGCAAGTTCTTCTCGGCCTTCTCGGAGATTGTCAACACCGCCGTCCTGCTCTTTGTCATTTACTCGATTGGCGACGACCGTCTGACACCCGCCAAGCACCATTTGCCTATTGCCATTGGTCTGCTGGTGTTTGCCATCGGCAATTGTACTGGATGGGTCACTGGCTACGCTATCAACCCTGCTCGTGACTTTGGACCTCGTGTCTTCTCCACTATTCTCTACGGCAGCGACCCCTTCACTTTCGGCGGCCACTACTTCTGGGTTCCTCTCACTATGCCCTTTGTTGGCGCTGTCCTGGGTATCTTTGTCTACCAGTTCTTCATCCTGCCTGAGCCCAAGTCCAAGAAGGAGTAGATTCTTATCCCTTCGCTTTGTGTAAATGATGCGATTTTTATTGTCTCTTTTTCAATCTATGCTATACTAATACTAATTTTTCCAGTCTACATCACTATTACCATCACCACGTATTTGCATGAGCCACTATTTGGGAGTCTGATTATGTGATTTGCTAATTGGTGGCGCTCCGCCATGAACAGGTCATATGCCCATCCATGACAGATTGAGTAGGATTCCTGTGATACAATACCGAATTTTCCATCTTGTTACTTTTTTTTTACACCTATTCTTTTTTTTTTTTTGGTCTTTCACTTGTATCAATAGTTGATGATGAGTAGCAACAATGACACGGATATGGCAGCACAGCATATAGGAAAAGAGAGACTCGCTCACACCAACTTACTAGGCAGGCCAGTGGTCGACTATGAGCAAAACATGGATATCAATCTACTGGGCCAACCTCAGTGGCCGCTAAAGAAAACGCTCTTGGCATTTGTGGGCTTATCGTTGGTCGCGTATATGGTATGTGCTGCCGAAACTGTTTACAACCAGAGCTTAGGTAATTTGAAGCAAGAGTTTAACACCAAAATATTCTCTCAGTGGATGGGCGCATCATTTCTCTTAACGTGCACCATTGTACAACCCATCTGGGTTGTACTGACAGAGCGATTTAGTCGAACATGGCTGCTTCTCTTTTCTATTCTCATATTCATGGCATTCTCTGTCATGGTTGCCCTGTCACGTAGCATGATTGTCATGTGTGTGGGTCGCGCATTACAAGGCGTTGGAGGCGCTGGGATGATGCCACTAGCATCTGTTATGTTAACTGATATCTTGACTCCACGGCAGCGCGGGTTTTACATGGGTTTGTTTGGCGCCGTTATTATTCTTGGCAAATGGACTGGTCCGATCATTGGCGCTGTTCTTCTCGAACAATTCAGCTGGCGTTGGACTGGATATATGAACTTGCCAATTGGCGCAGTGGCACTATCAATTCTGTATTATACACTTCGTGACTTGCCAAAGCCTTCTGGACAACTTGCGCGAACTTTGTGCGACTTTGACTATATTGGAACTATATTCTGGCTAGGAGGCAGTCTAATGATTCTGCTAGCACTTACTTGGGGCGGTAACGAGCACCCATGGAGCTCTGCTTTTATAATTGTTCCATTAATAATTGGAGTAGTGGCTATGCTCATATTTGGGGTTATTGAGGGCAGATACTCGAGTTGGCCTATAGTTCCCCTATCAGTCATTGTACAGCCGCGGACATTGCTCACTCTCCTCGCCTCATTCTTTATTGGGCTGTGCATGTACGGCACCATTACATTTGTGCCTATATATTACTTGATGCTCGAGGTAGAAGGTCCGCTTTCTGCTGCAAAGCACATCTTGTGGTGCGCACTTGGTGGATTCATCGGTGCGGTTGTCGCTGGTTATCTAGTGACCTTTCGCAGCCGAGTATATTACCGCGAATGGTCAGTCCTCGGAACAGCATTAATGTCAGTAGGTTATATATTGATGTACACTTGGCCACGCAGTCCTACTGCGACCCTTAGACATGCCGGATTCCAAGTACTAGTTGGCCTGGGATTGGGATTTTCCATGGAGCAGGTGCGACTTGCTAGTCAAGCCGGGCTGCCAGCTAGAGAAATATCCACTGTGACTACTCTGATTGATTACGCTCGCACACTAGGCGGAATGATTGGGTTGGCTATTGGTGGGATAATAATGAGAGAAAAGATGTTTACTACTGTTCACCAGTCGTTTCCTATACTATTCGGATCAGAGTCTCTGAAGGGCCTAGATGCAGTTTGGCTCGAATCATTGGCTCCGTTGCTTAAGACCTTGCCACTGGCATTGTCAGAGCAGCTGTATAAGGGTATTGTCGAAGACTTGCACTTGGTCTTTGTCGTCAACGTGCCATTTGCTGTGTTGGCTTGTATTCTTTGCCTCCTGATATCCAATATCCCGCTTCATGTCATTTTGTCCACAAGTAGCATTGACGAGGCCTCGGACGACATGACAGAACTGAACAAAAGAGATGATAGAAATATGTAAATCAATAGAAATAAGCCAGCTAGTAAGAATTGCCTTAGTAATTCTACTTTAGAATCTAATTAAAATAGAGACTTGAGAAGTAGGGAAATTGGGCAAGAAAAATTTCCTGCTCTACAATGTCTCCACTTTTACCTTAGCAATAAGGAGCACTTTTTTTTTTTTTTTTAAAAACATGTACATCCCCAACCAAGTGAGTTTTAGGGAGCATTCCATGGAAGAGAACATTCAAAGGCAGACTTGGCCCCTTTTAGGCTGCTGTCAAAGTATGTTCAGTTGAGCGGAAAAGGAGGTAAAGTCACATTTGGCATTTTTCCTGTGTTGGGCATTTCTTAAAGACGAGTAGCGCATGTTCTTTGAAGAGAACCTACCTTGCAGGGCGCTTCCTCAGCACTTGGGAATACTAAATGCCCTGTCCCATCACCTCTCTCTCTCTCTCTCTCTCTTCTCTCTTCCACTTCAAATAGACATATTTTCTATTTTGTGCAAATTTTTTATTCCTACACAAATGTGCGCCAATAAGCTGAAAAAGGGAGCAATAATATACGTCCTTGCAAAAGAGGATCTTACAGTGACACCATTTATACTAAAACTTGGTAAGAAGTCAACATATAACAAAGTATTGGAAAAAGAGAAAACAATTGATGATATTCACACATACCTTTCATTTGTACAGAGTGATTTAGTACAAATTATGCGTATTCAGGTAAACAAGAAGTACGAGTATTTTAAGTTTAATGAGGAGAACCCAGATGTAGATGATAATTGTAAGTATATAATTGCTGGAAAAGAAAGTGACATAAAGCTCTTGCTCAGCACACCTGGCAACTTAGCCTATGCGTGTGAGAAGTGGTTAAGTTATCCCAATATTATATACTTGAGCTAAGGGTGACAAATACCTAAATTACATGTGGTGCTCATGCTCGACATTTGGCCACATGCCCAGGGACTCGCTAGACCATCGATGCTGACCCTAATACGGAATAACCACATGTTTTCATCAAATAAAGGCCTTCAAATTGAACTTCATGCAGTGCTTTTTCAGTAGAACATAATTTCAATGGTAAATAGTACACTTTGCTCAAATACAAAAACTGCAGCTTTTGTTGGCTGCGGTATTGTAAAAACAGCTCCTTCTTTTTTTGCTGTCTCGACCACCCTTTTCGGCCAAACCTGTTCAGGAGCATTTTGAAAATGGCCAAGTCGCACGTGATGCACTGCTGAACTTGTTATAGCTGCAGTTGTACTATCACTTTTGCCTATGGAGTCGGTACCTAAGAGTGCATGCATTGTAGCACCCGTCAACGTGTACAGTGAGAGTGGTGAGTGCTATATGTTTTGCCTCTTGAGCCAGTCAATCATTAGCAGAGCTGCCTTGCGCCTCACATAGTCCGCCTGCCACTGGGTTTGGTAGAGAGGCGAGAACGCTACCCTCAATATGATTTACTTGGATATGTTGCAATGCTGACGCTGTGCACATTTGTGATACTTCAATAAAAATTTTACAGCACACCCTCCACTTGCTTAGCCTAAAAAGGGGACAGGCCTGCCTTTGCAACTGCTCTTCCATTGAATACCCCCAAAAATCTACCTTTGGTTGGGGGTGTGCTTGTTTTTAAAGTCTGCCATTTTACGCTGAAAAGGGTAAAGTGGCCTTTGGCATTGTCTCCATGGCTAGGGGTTTTTTTTAAAAAACCACTTTGCTGGACGCTTCACCCACTTTTTAATTGAGAAACTGCCTTTTCATTCACCTCTCTCTCTCTCTCTCTCTTCTTTTCTTCTTGTTTTACAATTATATTCTTTGCCACATACTTGCCCTCTATAATAGAAAGTACTACTCAAATATTTATACATAAGCGAGCGTCGGCATGATTAGGGACGGTTTGATACTATACATTTATGCAAAGGAAGATTGCACAGTCCAAACAGCTCTGATATCACGGGAACTCATAAAAACCTATGCTACTATGAAAGAACAGGAAAAACAATATACTCAAATAGCAGAGCATCAAGATTTTCTCGAAAAACATGGCCAACTGATGAGGCATATCCAGGTCAGCAGAAATTACACTTATATTAGCGAGCTGAATGATAAGGTCTCGGCTGTTGATGATGCATGTGCAATTATTGTTGTTGGTAAAGGGGGCGATATAAATGTATTGTTTATGAGTCCCAAAAAGTTATTAGAGAAATGCACTATGGGAGTAGGTAATGTTACCTATACTCCAGAATAGTACGTCTCTTTAGCAAGGGCCAGTGGTAACATGGCACTTGTGCTGTGGTGCTAGACAACTGAACACACTCCTATGGACCTTCTCAACCATTGATGTTGACACTAACACTGAATAATCGCATGCTTTCTTCAAACAGAGTTTTGCGTGGCACTTTTTTATTGTAGAATATACTTTCAACGTTGAGAATAAAAGTAGTTTAAAAGAAAGTTGAAATTTTTGACAGCTGCAGTATTGTTAAAAAAGCCCCCCTATCTTTTGCAGTTTCGACCACCCTTTTCGGCCAAACCTGTTCAGGAGCATCCTACAAACTGAAAGGTCTTGCTTTGGGCGCCCTGTCCAAAAATGTATTGGAAGTTTTGCTCGCAAGGTTGGAAGTGCGTGCAAGCATTGTTGGTAGTGTTGTTACCTCACTTGATGCACTGTTGAGCTGGATTCTGCAGCGGAAAATGGTTCACCACCCCTACCTATCATGCCAGCACTTAGGAGCGCATCAATCGCAGCTTTAAAGGGGACTACATTAGCCATTGCAGCTGCTCTTCCATGTAATGCCCCAAAAACTCACCTTTGGTTGGGGGTGTGCTTATTACAAAAAGGACGCCTTTTTGTAATGGCAAAGGTGAAGCCTCCTTTTTGCACTTCCTCCTACGTCAGATTTTCAATGAGTGATGCATGCTCTTTGGGGAGGAACCTCATTGCACGTCACATCTTAGCGAATAATTACAACAGTTTCCTAGCCCTATTCCAACCCCTTTATTATTCTAGCACTTTTCCAACTCTTGAGGAGAATAAAAGGCCCCCCACCCGCCTCTCTCTCTCTCTCTCTAACTATTACAGCTCAGTATATTCTTTACTCCACATACCTGTTTTCCCTAATAGAAAGTACTATTCAGATATTTATACATAAGCGAGCGTCGGCATGATTAGGGACGGTTTAATACTATACATACACGCAAAGGAAGATTGCACAGTAGAAACAGCTCTGATATCACGCGAGCATGTAAAAACATATGGTGATTTACTAAATCAAGAAAGCCGATTTACTCAAATGGTCGCACATTATAAGATTCTCAGAGAATATGGCCTAAATATTAGGCATATCCAGGTCAGCAGAAATTACACTTATATAAAGGACTTGAATGATGAGGTCTCGGCTATTGATGATGCATGTGAGATCATAGTTGTTGGGAAAGAGGGTGATATAAATGTTTTGTGCTGGAGTCCCGAAAAGTTAAGTGGAAAATGTCGTAGAGGAAAGGAAAATGTTACCTTTATTCCAGAACCTGCGGGTAGCAAAGTCAATATATCAGAAATCTTCTATAGTTATTAGATTTTAGAGCGGAGTGAACTAGCGTAGCTTATTAAAAGCTTAAGTGTCAATAAAATTAATATTGGAAAGGTTAAAGAAAAAGAAGAAAGAGGTTAACCGGTCAAACACGCACTATATCCAAAGTGCCAAACAAACCAGTGAACCGTGAGAACGGAACTGAGCCGAGTCAAGACATATGACAATGGTACCGAGGGACAAAAGAGATATTTAACAATAGTTATGAATAGTATATCTTTTTTTGACAAAAGTTGGAGGTAACATACAACGTAAGTGGTGCTACTCAGACTTACCACTCGTGCTTGGAAACAGGCCACATATCTAAGGGCTTGCTTAACCATCGACACTGGCACTAGCACCAAGTACCTGCATGTTTTCTTTAAACAGAGTTTTGCGTAGCACTTTTTTCTTGAAAAAATATACTTTCAACGTTGAGAATGCAAGTAGTTTAAAAGAAAGTTGAAATTTTTGACAGCTGCAGTATTGTTAAAAAAGCCCCCCTATCTTTTGCAGTTTCGACCACCCTTTTCGGCCAAACCTGTTCAGGAGCATCCTACAAACTGAAAAGTCTTGCTTTGGGCGCCCTGTCCAAAAATGTATTGGAAGTTTTGCTCGCAAGGTTGGAAGTGCGTGCAAGCATTGTTGGTAGTGTTGTTACCTCACTTGATGCACTGTTGAGCTGGATTCTGCAGCGGAAAATGGTTCACCACCCCTACCTATCATGCCAGCACTTAGGAGCGCATCAATCGCAGCTTTAAAGGGGACTACATCAGCCATTGCAACTGCTCTTCCAAGAAATGCCCCAAAAACTCACCTTTGGTTGGGGGTGTGCTTATTACAAAAAGGACGCCTTTTTGTAATGGCAAAGGTGAAGCCTCCTTTTTGCATTTCCTCTTACATAGGGTGTTTCTTTTGGATAAGTAGCTCATGTCCTTTGGGGAGGAACTACCTTGCAGGGCGCTTCCCCAACTCTTGAAAAGAATAAAAGCCCTTCCACTCCCACCTCTCTCTCTTCTCTCTCTTTTCCACTTCAACATAACATTTCCCCTATTTTACAAAATTTTGCCATTCCCACACAGACGAGTATTACTATGCCAAAAGAAGGTGAAATAATATACGTCCTTGCAAAAGAGGATCTTACGGTGACACCCTCTATACTAAAACTTAGTGACAATCCAAAATATGACGAAGTGTTGGAAAAAGAGAAAACAATTGGTGATATTCATACATACCTTTCATTCGTACAGAGTGATTTAGTACAAATTAGGCGTATTCAGGTAAACAGCAATTACGAGTATATCAAGGAGTTGAATAAGGAGAACGCAGATGTTGATATTACATGTAAGTATATAATTGCTGGAAAACCAAGTGATATAGCGCTCATGTGCTATACACCTGGTGATATTATCCGGGCGTGTAGGAGTGAAGTGTAGATGAATATTGCCGATGGTAAGTACATCTACACTTAAAAAATAATCTAGTGATTCCTGACTACAAAAACACATGCCGTGCTCCTGTTTGCCTACTAGCCAGGCGCTCAAGTTCTCGCTAGACCATCGACGCTGGCACTAATTCTGGCACTAATTCTGAATACCTGCTTGTTCTCACCGAATAGTGGCTACCAGAATAAGCTACAAAGAGTACTGTTTTTATAGACACACACTTTCAATGAAATAAAAACTAGTAGCTTGAAAGAAAAACTGCAATTTTTTGTCAGATGCAGCATTGTAAAAGAAGCCCCTCCTTTTTTGCAGTCACGAGCACCTTTGGATTTACCAAACATGTCCTACAGCAATTCAGACACTGGAGCACTCTTCTCCCAAAGTAGGGGCCAGGTCTGCAAGTGACACCTTCTTGCCAATGTGACAGGGGGATACAAAAGGAGCACCCTGCACCTCACCATTCCTACCTTACTACCTATTGAGACCAGTGCAACCAATACGGTGGTCTCTAATTGCAAATCAAACCTGTTTAGAAAAAAGGTTGAGATTTACCATGTGCATGTATGGCTGGCTGGCTATGTAAAAAAATCAAGGGGGAGAGTTGAGGGATCCTCGCCCTTCTTTACCACTGGTGCTACTGCTCCTTTGTAGCATTGTTGTGGCAACTAACTAACCACATTGAACGTGTTTGATGCACGCCGTGCCGCCAAAAAAAACAATGCAACTTCTTCCCCACTCCTACCTGTTATTATTATTTTTTTGCACTTTTATTATTTTTTGCACTATTTTGAGCCATGACCGACGATATGCACACCACTGCTTCGGCGGAGGACACGCAAACGGACAAAGGGCACCCCGCGAGAGCTCCTGTGCTTGGCAGGACGGCTATTGACTTTGAGCGGAACAAGGGACACAACCTCCTCGGCCAGCCCCAGTGGCCGCTATGGAAGAGCAGCCTTACGTTTGTGGGCCTGTCGCTAGTGATGTACATAGTCTGTGCCGCTGAGACCAGCTTTAACCAGATTATAGGCGACATAAAGAAAGAGTTTGGTACTCAAATCTTTGCTCAGTGGATGTCAGCCTCGTTCTTGCTTACGTGTGTCATGGTGCAGCCCATTTGGGTAAAGTTGGCCGAGAAGTTTGGACGCCAGTGGCCGCTCTTTATATCTACTCTCATATTCATGGTATTCTCCATTATGGTCGCTGCCTCCAAGGACATGGTCGTCATGTGCGTGGGCCGCGCCTTCCAGGGCGTGGGTGGCGCCGGAATGATGCCACTAAGCCTGGTCGTGCTTACCGACATCTTGACTCCCGGACAGCGCGGCTTTTACATGGGACTACTAGGCGCTGTTATTATCTTGGGCAAATGGACTGGACCGATTGTAGGTGCCGCGTTTCTCGAGCGGTCCACTTGGCGCTGGGTTGGGTATATGAACTTGCCTATTGGCGCTGTCGCCTTGAGTATACTTTATTTTACTTTGCACGACCTACCAACGCCTCCGGGTCGCCTCAGCCGGAAGCTGCGCGAGTTCGACTATCTGGGAACACTTTTCTGGCTGGGCGGTAGTCTGATGATCTTGCTGGCGCTCTCGTGGGGCGGTAACGAGCATCCCTGGAGCTCGGCATTCATCGCGTGTATGTTTGCTTTTGGACTCGTCGCTATCTTGATATTCGGCGTTATTGAAGGCAGGTATGCCAAATGGCCGATTATTCCCTTGCACTTGCTTATACAGCCCCGCGTGCTGTTGACTATCGTCGCGTCGTTCTTTATTGGCTTTTGCATGTATGGCATGATTATGTTTGTGCCTATTTACTACGTCATGGTCATGGCTGAGGGAGCGTACGGTTCGACCAAGTACATCCTCTGGTGCGTGTTAGGCGGCTGTATCGGTGCAGTTGTTGCTGGCAGCTTGGTGAGCTTCCGTGGTCGTGTCTACTATCGCGAGTGGGCAGTCTTAGGAGCTGGACTCATGGCTATTGGGTATGGCCTAATGCATACTTGGCCTCGCGACACTACGGAGAGCGCTAAACATGCGGGATTCCAGGTACTCGTTGGCCTCGGACTAGGCTTTTGCATGCAGCAGGTTCTGCTTGCCAGTCAAGCAGGACTACCAGCTAACGAAATCTCAACGGTAACTACGCTAATCGACTATGCACGCACATTGGGCGGTATGATTGGACTCGTTGTCGGAGAAGTCATCCTGAAGGAGAAGATGTTTGCCACGGTTCGTGAATCGTTCTCCTTCTTTATCGGTTCGGCACCTCTTGAAGGGCAGGACGTGGTTGCGCTACAGTCCATGGCGCCCATGCTTAGCAAGTTGCCACAAGCCATGTCTGAGCCCTTGTACCAGGGTATTGTCAAGGCACTGCGTTTGGTCTTTGTCGTTGATGTGCCGTTTGCTGCGATGGCTTGTCTTCTTTGCCTATTTATTGGCAGCATTCCATTGCACCACATTTTGCCCGTTAACAACACAGAAGAGGTCCCCGAGGGCTTGGTCGACTTGCACGGAAAAGAAGAAACCGACGTTTCAAGCGCGTAAAATTTTTTATATCAGTCATTCTTTTTAAAACTAGCATTCCCTTAAACAGACCATGTTTACTAATTCAATCTATAGCATACCTGTTGGTGGTCATGGCAAACCTTAATTCTGTGTTGGCCACTGTTGCATGCAGATATGCATATGTATTCCCACACCCGCTTACATCATAAAAGTGGCTGCATTTCTTTCCACATTTTCTAAAAACGTTGTATGCTATTCTGTGTGTTACTGCTTCTAGAAGTAGGTCGCCTAACCAATGCGCGAGTTTATTTGTTGCAAACGAGACAATGGCGGCAGGGAGACTGCTTTTGTGAATACACGAAGAAAGTTACTGTGCATAAATATTCCCACTAAGTTAGCACAATGGATAAGAAAAAAAAAAACCTTTTTTTCTCTTTCCTCGCCACAGCACCAAAACACACATGTTTCTTTCTCTCATCTCTTTTTCATTTCCATCTTTTCTTTTTATTTTCTTATTTTCTATCCATTTTCTGTTGTGGGCGACGAACGACATACACACAGCTACATTTATGGCGGCAGCAGAGCTCCAACCAGGTCAGGCAAAGCTCGTTCGCTTCAGATCTCGAAGCGAGGCGGTGGACTTTGAGCGAAACCGGAGCTTCAATCTCTTGGGTCAGGCGCAGTGGCCGGTATGGAAAGCAGTACTGACGTTTCTTGGCCTCTCCTTAGCGATGTTCATGGTCTGTGGGGCAGAGACGATGTTTAACCTGATACTGGACGACTTGAAAAAGGACTTTAACACAGAAATATTTGCGCAGTGGATGGCGGTCTCGTTTCTCTTGCCCTGCGTTATGCTGCAGCCCATTTGGGTGAAACTGGCAGAAAAACTCGGACGCCAGTGGCCCCTTTTCTTTTCCATTCTTCTATTCATGGCGTTTTCGACAATGGTGGCAGTCTCGAATAGCATGATTGTCATGTGCGTGGGACGAGCCCTACAGGGTGTGGGTGGCGCAGGGATGATGCCCCTGGCGCTAGTTGTTCTCACCGATATTTTGACGCCGGGCCAGCGTGGCTTTTACATGGGAATGTTGGGCGCGGTTATTATACTGGCTACTTGGACTAGTCCTGTTATCGGGGCTGCGTTCTTTGCCAATAATAATTGGCGCTGGGTCGGGTTTATGAACTTGCCTATTGGCGCGCTGGCGTTGGCCATTCTCTATTTTACTCTGCACGATCTGCCAACACCTCCTGGTCGGACTGCGCGTAAGCTGCGCGAATTTGATTATTTGGGTACACTCTTCTGGCTGGGCGGCAGTACGATGATCTTGTTGGCGTTATCGTGGGGTGGCAATGAGTATGCGTGGGACTCGGTGCTAATCATATGTCTGTTTGTGTTTGGATTCTTGGTAATGGCTATATTCGGAGCTATCGAGGGCAAATTCGCTAAATGGCCAATCATCCCCTTGCACTTGCTGGCGAGACCTCGTACATTGCTGACTATTATCGCGTCGTTTTTCATCGGGCTCTGTATGTATGGCATGGTTATATTTGTGCCAATGTACTATCAAATGGTACTTGCGCAGAAACCACTTCCGGCTTCGATACATATTCTGTGGTTTACGCTCGGCGGCTGTATCGGTGCTGTTGTTGCGGGTGGTCTAGTAAGCTTCCGCGGACGCGTCTATTACCGCGAATGGGCTGTATCGGGTACTGCGCTGATGACGGTGGGCTATATACTGATGTATACGTGGCCTCGCGACCCTGCTGAATCTACCAAGCACGCTGGATTCCAAGTAATAATTGGACTGGGACTTGGGTTTTGCATGCAGCAGGTTCTGCTTGCCAGCCAAGCGGGACTACCAGCTAACGAGATATCCACGGTAACTACGCTAATCGACTATGCACGGACATTGGGCGGAATGATTGGGCTGGTTATCGGCGAAGTCATTATGAAGGAGAGATTGGCGATTACAGTACGCGAGTCGTTCTCGGCATTCCTTGATTTTATGTCTGGTGGAGGTGGAGCGGGCCATGATACAGTGGCGATTGGAAGTTTGTCTCCACTGATTAGTCTTTTGCCTCAGTCCATGTCCGAGCCTCTATACAAGGGTATTGTCAGGGCACTACACTTGGTGTTTGTCGTTGATGTGCCGTTTGCTGCGCTGGCATGTATCATCTGTCTGTTCATTAGAAACATTCCGTTGCACCATATTTTGCCCGTAAGCAGCACCGACGAGATCCCCGAGGGCCTGGCGGATGTATATAGAGACGACGGGACCGGAGTTGCAAGCGAGTCGAGATTGAACTTGATTAGCGGCAATACTTGGGAAATGGCACAGATCATGTAATCACGAGATCACTTTTACATTCTCTGGTAGGGGTTCTGAGGATTAAAGTGCGTTTCCCCTCCTCCTCTTCTCTCCTCGCTAAAATTCCAATTCGTATTATTATTAATATTATTATTAGTATCATATTATATAACATGACTACGTCATCGTCAAATGCGAAACAAAATATCTCGCTCGAAGAATGGGAGGGAAAAATGGCAGAGGTGCCGATTGCCAAAAGGTAAGATAAAAAAGAAAGAAAGGAAGAATTATGTGTTCTCTAAAAAGTACACGTAACTAACTACAAAAATATGTTGCCCTGTAGTGACTTGAACCAACTGATAATGAACTATCTTATTATCGAGGGGTACAAGGACGCAGCAGAAAAGTTCAGCGAAGAGAGCGGCCTACATTCTAGCGTAGACTTGGGTTCGATAGATGAGCGAATGCAGATACGAGTAGCGGTACAAAACGGCGATATCAAAACAGCAATAGAGCGAGTCAACGACCTAAACCCTGACCTTTTGGATACCGACCCACGTTTATACTTTCACCTACAGCAGCAACACCTAATTGAGCTTATCAGACAGGGGAAGGCTGAGGAGGCGTTGGAGTTTGCGCAGGACGAATTGGCGCCTCACGGCGAGGAACATCCTGAACTGTTGAGGGAGTTGGAGAAGACTATGGCGTTATTGGCGTTTGACGCTAGTGCTAGGTCACCGTTGGCTGAGTTGTTGGATTTTGCTCATAGGCAGAAGACGGCTAACGAACTTAATGCCGCGTTGTTGGCGGCTCATAGTCAGCCAAGGGAACCTAAACTGCCGGCGTTGTTGCAGTTGTTGGCGTGGACTCAGGAACAGCTGGATGAAAAGGCTAGTTATCCTAGGATTAACAATATCGTCAACCCGGTACTCGAGGAACAGACTCCGCAGTCTGGAGCAAAGGAGACAACTGCCAGTTCGTCAAGAACATAGGTCCAATACCATTTTAATCATCCATTTTTTTTTGTTCTGTATTCAACATTAGTCGCATTAAAAACCTGATCTGGAAAAAGGGGTTTGAACTCCTTGCCCTACTCTTCACATTTATATAATTTTTTTTTTCTTGTTCCATCTGACCAACTCTTTTTATTATTATTAGCAATGACGACAGAGGCGGTGTTTGGCGGACCGGCAGTGAGTGTTTTAGCGACAACGTTTACTCGACACTACTACCCGGTCCTCGGTATACTGAATGGGCCGTCGGGGGACAAATCGCCGCTAACACCGTACGGACGCCAAGTAGCACGTTCGATAATTCGGTATTTCCGAGGCGGACCCAGCGAGACAACAGGGCCCAGTGGGTGGGACTCTGGTGGAGCCGGGCGAGTACCACGGTGGCAAACCTCGAGCTATGATAGAGTAGACGATATTCCACGACGCAAGGCCATCCAGCAAAAGGCCCCAGCGGACGACCTATCACCACGCAACAAGCACGGTGAGCTAAGTGGAGAAGGTCTATTGACGACTCGATGGGTAGACAAGCAGCAGCAACGACCAGCAACAGTCATGTCTTTGCACTCATTGCCAGCGGAAGATGATGTGGCGATGGGTGAGGAGATGGCTCGTAATCGCGTGTGTCTGGCAGCATACGGGCTCACATACTCGGCAGTAGTTATTGTTAGCCGTGCTCAGGCTGACGAGCCCCTTGAAGCGCGTCTGAGCGGGTTGATGCAGCGTGGAGGGCTAGATGCTAGCCAGTTTTTTGTCTGTCGGCCTGGCAGTACTCAGCAGGCGTTCCAGTTATTTTTGGGTGACTTGGAGCGACGCCAATACTCCCGTGCGTGTGCGTTTTATGCGGCAGCTTTTATGCGTACGCAGGCAAAGCTTGTGGCTATTCCACAGCTGCCTTTGCCTCCACGTCCCAGCGACACAACAGCCCTGGGACTCGTGGGAGCCGGTTCAGCAGCTCTGGCTGTGTTTAAGGAACCTGGGCTAGTGTCTCGGTACTCAAGGTTCCTGCCGCTTAGAGCGTGGCTGGTGCGGTATCATTTCAAACTGGCTGTTTTTGCTGAATGTGGAGGTGACCGCGATACTGCTCAAAGGTGTATGTGGCTGGCGTATGTCCATCTTCTTTCGTATGTTGGTGAGATTGCCGCTGGAGCCTATTTGCCGATTGCTGATGGTCCAGACCACGGTCTGCAGCCCGGGTGGCTGTGGGACCTTAATGGGGGCGATGCCGATGGGTCGCGTGCTCGTAGCCTGCGGATGTTTGGGCCAAGATGGGACGAGGCCGTGGACCTGCTTGATGCCGTGCATGTGCGTGTGGTACGCGGGTGGCTGTACCAGGCTTTGGATGCAGCTGCACTACGGTCGTCGGCGGAGACTCAGCTCAAACCGCCCATCACTCCTATCAGTCGGTCTGGCCCACGCGCGGCACCAGCTACTAATTCTACTACGACCAGTCCACTTGCTGCGTCGTTTTCAGAGTCGCTCGTGGCTGGTGGAAATGGGTCATTGGAGTCGCTGATATTCTCGGTGCATGCTGGCGAGTGCTCGGCGGCAACCGAGCAACTAATGGATATGGAGCGAGGTAGGCGGCGAATCCAAGGCAAAGACGCAATGTATTATTTGGCGCTTGGATCGGAGACAGCCGATGTTGATCTATTGCAGCCAGTGTCCTCTGATACCTGTGGATGGTGGCCGTTGGGAGGGCAGTACGCTGTTGTTGATTTTTCAGGGAGCAGCAGTGGATCGCGCTTACGGCCTACGGGGTTTGACGGTGCTAGTCGGTTGGGATTGGTTATTAACAGTTCGCTGGATGCTGGAGCTATGGCGTCGCATTTGCCGCAGACTAACCAGTATGACATGCATTTGACGCTGGCTGCGCGCCAGTGTGCTCAGCACGTAGTGTCGCTGGCTCAGGTGCTGACAAGGGCGGGGTTTGGCGGCGACAGCAGTTATTTCTGGGCTACTGTAGGTCGCCAGTACACTAACCATGCTGCTTTGTATGTGGTTGCCTCGGCGAATGGCGTTGACTTTGGTCATGCCTTTGACGATAGTTTGGATACGCCTCAGTTGTCGTCGGTGGTTGACTCGGTTGTTGCTACGCTTCGCAGGCCGCGTACTGTAGTTGCTATTCAGCCTGCTAGTAGGCCGGTTAATAGGCCAAGAGCTCCTAGTACGGCATTTTCTGGGTTTGCGTTTGACCAGACGCTGGGCGGAATCTACGCTGTCGTTGGACCTAAAGACAAACCCAGTGATAATGTGGCGGTGTCTACTGGAGGCAGTCTGTTCCCATTGTGGATGTGGCCACGTACGGCGTCGGCGCTGTTTCAGGCTGCGTCGTTTGCTAGTTTGCAGCGGCATAGGCGGCTGGCTGCCGAGGACAAGGCATACTCTAGTAAGCAGCCATTGGTTTCAGAGCCATCGGATGAGACGCGTGTGTTTAGCGCAAACCCTGGTGTTGAAAACACTTATGCCAGCGTGTGGCTTGCAGCCGAGCGCACTCGTCAGGTCAATGAGCCTGGAGCCATGCTGGCTACCACCACGGGCTTGCTTGCTGCTGCGTTGGCCTGCCTCCAGCCGTCAGCTGTTGTGGGTGGTGAGTCGGGCGTAGACTCGTTGGTGCGGGGTTTAGCAGAGTCGTATGGTCATCAGCATTTGTGTCTGGCGAGCGAGCTGGCTGAGGTTTATGCAGAGTCTGAGGAGAGTCAGCAGGAGGCACTGAACATTTTCCAATCGCTGGCTGGCCGGTTCCGCGCCGAGGGATGGGAGACACTGACTCGACACGCGTTGCAGTGGGTATTTCGCTGTGCGTCTTCGGTGAGCGATAAGCAGGCTATGGCTACTGCTGTCGTTGAGCTTATGTCTCAGCAGGACTCGACGACAGATATTGACTTTAGCGATATGGCACTTGTGGATATGACGCAGATTTACTCGCCGATTACCTGCCATGCACACTGGCGACACTGGCGGCTGCCGGTAGATGGGCGAAAGATGGAGTTTCAGGTGGAATTGGATTGTCGGCATTTGGGACAGCCGCTAACGCTGAGCGAATTGTGTGTGGAGTTTAGCGACCCCCGTTACTCTGTGAGACTGAGCCACGACGAGGATCAAATACCGCAAGTGAGGTTCTGCGACATACGCGGCCGAGCCAAGTGCAACCTGGAGATGCGGCCTGGATCGACTCTGGTGCTTGAGGGATGTGTGGAGATTGAGGCGTGTGCTGTGGCTAGTGCGCTGGTACTTGTTGGCGTATCGGCTGTTGTTGGGAGCTCGGCCAATCTGCGACTTCATTGGCCTACTTGCGCCCAGGCTTCTGCTCAGACTGCTGCTTTGAGCGATGGCAGCGAGCAAGGATTCAGCCATATGGAGGCATTACTGGCCGCCAGCGCTGCGGTTGCCTGTATCCACGACCCATTGCGCCAAACTCGTATGGCGAAATCTCATGTTGCTGCGGCCAGGTACTCCGAGCACGTGGCACTGAGACGAGCAGTGACTGTCTGCGGGCCCACGTCTGCCGTCCCTCTGAACCGGCGCTGGCTAGTAGCTGGCACTGAGTGGAAGGAGCTGGGGTATCCTCCACTTTTGCTTCTTCCTCAGAATATTCAGGATGAGCCTGGGTTCTCGGCGTACAGCAGATGCCGTGTCCTTGGATTGCCTCTGGCTGAGACTGGCGTGGTGGTTAGTATGCCAAAGGTCGGGGCCTTGGCACCGGCGTATCGTGGCGAGGCCTTTGCTGTGGAAATCCTCGTTCATAATAAGCATACGAGGCTGTCTGCTTTGGACATTTCAGTCGGCGTGCGGTTGGCGGCGCTGGACACGGCGGCTGACTCTATGAGCGAGCTGAACGTCGAGAGTAGTGACAAAGCATCGAGCGATATGCCATGGCTTAGTGCTGAGGCTGGCGGAAGCGAGCTGCTTGGGGTATTGCCTGGTACTAAGGATCTGATGGCTGGAGAGTCGCAAACCATTACTGTGTTTGTGAACTTTCCAGCTACTCAGATATCCAGTGCCAATCGCTCTACGGCTACTGATGTGTCCGTGGTACACTGTTCTGTGCGTTACAATAATGGTTCAGATATTATTGAGGCTCTAGCACAGGCCTCTATCCCTGTATCGCGGCCCTTGTATGCCGCCGCCGAATTACTGCCGTCGCATGTGGCGGCTCCCGAGACGCCTAGTTTGAATGCTAATAGCGCTGGCGAGTTTTGTTTCAGACGGCCTGTACTCGTAACATTGCATAATGCTGGACCCTGGGATATCACCGTAGATAATATGGTCTTGCACCCGCCATCTGCTGACGCGTTGGCCGTGGCGCTGAGTGCTGCGGGTGCTGCGCCTATGACTGTCACTGTGATGGGATCGACTTTTGCTGCTGGGACGTTGGTGGCGGGTGGATCTCTGAAACACGTGGTCTGGATAGATATAACGGCTAGCGATCTGGTGCGTGTGTCGGCCGACGTGTGTCCAGGTATTTTGCATGTCGAGTGGCGGAGAGACGAGTCGCGTTGTACTGCGCGTATGTGGATGCCGGCAATGCGTCTGATTACTCGTCGCTTGCTAGTCGAGAATATATGTGGTACTGCGCGTGTCGGTCAGGCTTTGCCACTGAGCTACCGTATTACTAATGCGACGAGAAGGACGCGTACTATGGATATTGCTATGCACGCTACCGAGGCCTTTGTGTTTGCGGGACCCCGACGTTTAACCCTTACTGTGATGCCGGGGCATGCTACTATATTAAGGTTTTGTCTGTTGCCGGTAACAGCTGTTGCTCCTCTGGGTACTGTGTTTGCACCGGGTTTTGCTGTGTTCCAGACCCAATCTGGTAACCAGACTGGTAGTGGATGGGTTTTGTTGCCTAGGTTGGAGATTAAGCCTGTTGTTTTGCCTGTGTCTTCGCCTCATAGCGAGCAGTTGCGTGCGCCGCCGCCTACTAGGGCTGAGACGTCTGCTGTTCAGCTTGGATCAGCCGCTTCTGATGTGAATGATTCTTTGGTCCGTGCTCAGAGCACTGTTGCCGAGCTGGCGGGTGTTGATATTGATCAGCGACCGATGACGCCTGGATTGGCTGAGCAATGTATCGATGTGCTTCCGCAGTGCTTGGTCTATGGCTCGGCGGGTGGTGCTGAATCGGACTTTGAAGACAGCGATGACGAGCAATGTGCTCAGGAGAGCGATGATGAGGAAATCCAGAGACTTGATCAAACTACTATATACTGCTTACCTGCCTAAATATTTTCAAGTCCTTTTTTTTATATTTGTATTTGGGAATTTGATGGTTTGTAAGCTTTTTTCATTGTTCACTTTTTGGCAAAAACTGCTTTTTTTTGTAGACAATGTGGCGCTTTTTTTTTTGTTTTGTTGTCAATTTTGAGGGCATTACTGTTCATTATGTTTTTTCTTTTCTTTCTCAAAAACAAAATTTTTTTTTATACTCTTTTCACATATTTATATTATTTTCTATACTATGAGGACCACTGTAAGTAAAAACATCCTTTATTTTCGATACAAGAGTAATACACAAGAGCTAAATATAACTACTTTTAGGCTGTTAAACGACTGGCTATTCCATCGACGGTAATCCTTGGTATCGCCTGTACGTTTTTCCTCTGCGTTATTATAATCTCGAGAAGTGCTATCCACTCACGCCAAAAGTACTTTAACCAGGATACACTCACCTATGGACGACCATCAGTTGAAGATACCACGTTTGATTGGAAGAACCGTCGCCCAGACACCAAACCCATGGGTCCATTACGGGAGTCAGACACCGTAGTCGCAATGAGGATACCACTAGTGCGGCTCGATGGATGGCCTACAGAGTTTCCGGAGAACTTGACACAATACCGACAACAAGTTTTGGATACTGAGTGGGCCACCGACGAGGAGAAACATGTGGCGGAAATCGCGCCCTGGGTATGGCATCACCGCGGAGAAGCCGATATACTACAGTCGCTGGCCATGTCTAGTGATCCTGTGGTTGCGGCGGGGGCTCAAAGGGATATGGCGCGGCGTAAGATACTCCCCAATTACGAAGAAAGGGTTAACGCGTCGTTTGTCGTTCTGATACGTAACCGCGAAATGGACGAGTTCCGTGCTACTATGCGACAATTGGAAGACCGATTTAATGGCAAATATCACTACCCGTATCTATTCCTGAACGACGAGCCCTTCACCGACGAGTTTATGCAGACAATATCTGCGAGCACTACGAGCAATGTCACATTTGCTTTGATTCCTAGGGAGCACTGGTCGGTACCCGAATTCATCGACGATACGCGTGCGCTGGCGGCTCGACAACAAATGGCAGCAAACAATGTTATCTACGGTGGTAGTCTAAGTTACCGGCATATGTGTCGGTTTAACAGCGGGTTCTTTTACAAACATCCGCTTCTCCTATCAAAAGATTGGTATTGGAGAGTTGAGCCTGGAGTCGATTTTTACTGTGATTTGGATTATGATCCATTTAGGTATATGGAGGACCATGGTAAACTTTATTCGTTCGTTATCGCATTGAAGGAACTCGAGCTTACTATTCCGTCGCTTTGGGATCATATGTTGGAGTATATGTTGGTTAACAACATTACGTCTGATTTTATGTCGTATTTCGTGACTGAATCGGGCGGATATAATTTATGTCACTTTTGGTCTAATTTCGAAATCGCCTCACTCAACTGGTTAAGGTCCCCAGAGTATGATTCGTTTTTTCAGGCACTTGATCGAGCTGGTGGTTTTTTCATGGAACGGTGGGGCGACGCGCCTGTACATTCTTTGGCGGCTGGTATGTTGCTGAACTACGATCAGGTACATTTTTTCGATGATATCGGCTATAAGCACGCGGATTTCGCTCATTGCTCGGATACGATCAAATGCCAGTGCCCCAAGCTAGAGAGTTTCGACAATAGCCCCGGAAGCTGTCTACCGCGATACAAGTCATATAAGCCTAGTACTTGGTCACCTAGGGATACGAAGGAGGCTATACGGCTGGTTAGAGATAGGAAGCGGTTCTTGATCTCGCACGAGGGCGCTAATGTTGCCGAACGACGTAGGTGGTATGATTTATTTGCAGGTGAATGAATATATTATTATTAAAAATTGTCTTTCATACGACGAATCTCACCCAACACTTCGATTGGATCAGTTTTGCTAGATGCGATTTGGAGCGCAGGCTGGTCCACGCGCATAAACGGATTGGTCGCTAGCTCCTCAGCTATGGTACTAGGCATAGTATATGAGAGCTCCGCGCAGCGTTCTGCCTTTTGCTTCAATTCTAGGTTATCAGGATCCACACTGCGCGCAAACCTCAGATTACTATTGGTATACTCGTGTCCCGCATAAACTTCAGTGTCTCCCGGTAGTTTAGCCAATTTACCGATCAACGACTCGTACATATCCTCCGGCGTGCCCTCAAACAGTCTTCCACAACCGCCTACAAACAGGGTGTCGCCAGTAAACACTATTCTCTCATTTTTGCTCCTAATGTAGTAGCATATGCTGCTGGTAGTGTGTCCAAAGGTTTGAATAGCGCGGACTCGCAGACTGCCCAGCGTGAATTCCTCGCTGTCTTTGAGCTGATGGGTCATTTGGGGGATCCGCGAGTCCCCGCCGTAGACTTGGAGCCCTGGAACCATGGTTGTGATCTGATTGTTGCCGCCCGAGTGGTCCATGTGGTGATGTGTGGTGAGCACCGTGTTGAATGTCAGCTTGGTGTCTTTGATTACTGCCATGACCTTTTTGGGCTCTACGGGATCGATTGCTATGACTTGGTTCGCATCTTCGTCGACGAGAACATAGGCGTAGTTGTCGGAAAGACAGGGAACAGGGATGACCTTCATACTGAGTAGCTGGGAGTTTAACAGAGAAAAGCGACGACCCGATGGATTCTTAAAAGAAGTAGATAGTAGGTGTTTAAAAATTGACATTTTTTTATCTCGAAAAAGTAGAGACAAAGAAAGCTGACAAATTGCCAACGCGCTAGGCTTATTTCCCTCCCCCCTAGCCCTCGATGTGGTGATCCAGAAGTGGTGATCCAGAAGATCACCACTAATAGTAAACACACTTGAAATTCGAAATTTGCCATCTCTTGTTCTCTGAGCTCACCTCATTTCTTCACTACTAATCATTCATAATGACGACGCGTAGACTTAGTATATATCCTAATAGCCAAAGCTTTGAGGACAACCTGTGTGAGCTACAACGGAATTTCTCTGGACTAGCGACGAATTTGCGGGAATTAGACAATATAAACAGCAGTCTATTGACGTTTAACCGGAACTTTTCTGTATTCCTACAAGGCCTACGACTAAACAGCGAGTGCTTAGAGTTTCTCGAAGCACCCAATGCCGATTCCTACGCCCTAGCACAACGACCAGTTACTCCGCCACCATTCGAGCCAGCGCAAGACACTGATATGAACGTGGACGACGATGACCTCTATTTGCAAAGCGAAGAACAAATGCGAGCACGGTCAGCGATACCACGGAAAGCGGAGGCGGTGCAGAAGAAACGCGTAGTGATAAAGACTGGTGTTAAGCGGCGTAAGGCAGTATTTCAGACTCGGCGAATTACTGATCTATTGCCGTCGAGGTTCAAGGACCAGCCGCATAAGGGTGTTATTGAGCTGATCTTGAGAGAGCTTTCTATGAATCGCGAGGGACTTTACGCCCATGAGATTTTGCGGGATGTCGGTGGCGGATTGACTCGTAACAAGTGTACGGATTATATGAATGCCCTGGTACAGACCGACGCTGTTAAGCGTGTCAATAAAAAGGGACACTTGTTCTTTCTTGACCCTGAGCAGTTTCCTCAGTAGCTCTCTCTTTCTCTCTCCCTATTTACTACTTTGTTGGAATTGTGAGAAACGTTTTTGCTGTGACATGAGGCTTATTCGGTGTGTACTATTAGAATATGCACATTTCCTAAAATGGATGGGAGGCAGATGTGGCTGTTACTCACGAACGTTTCTCACTTGCAACGATAAAGTGGCTACTGCTTCAAAAAAAACACCAGCGCCACCCTCTTTTTTTTTTTGCTGCCAGCGAATTTATATTAAGAGCCAAGAACTTTTTTAAACAATGCACTGTAGTCGTTAAAGTCTTGGGAGACCTTCTCATTTTTCTCTCTCTCTCCCCCACACACAGATACTCAAGGCGTGTACAATCACTCGAGATCCCTCCCCCTTTTTCCCAAAAAATATGAGTACAGGGGGGAGTGGAGAGTAATTTTTTTTGTTATTGTTTACTTTGAGCTTGAAAAGGGGCAATGCCCATTCTTGTATATATTTTTTTACTGCCTTTATGTCCAGAGTGGGAAAAAAATGTGTTTGACGCCGCCTTTTTTTTTTTTTTTTTTAGCTCAAGTCAGCGTGTGCGCTGTAAATGGCAGGAACCTATTGTCTGATCCCAACGATGTTGCTGTTTCTCACACGCTGTCCAACTTCTCCCTCTCCCCTCAGTTGGTCTTAGCGCGCACACGGGCTCATAGAGTATATTCGTCCTTCTTCTCTGGAACTCCATTACTTCACCTTTTTAACTTTTTCTCTTCTTTTTTTTTTCTCTCTCAAACATTTAAACTGCGTAGCTTTTTTTTACTACCAGTACTCTGACGTAACCTCTCGAGGTAAGCGCATATAAACAAATAATCTAAAGACGGTCCAAGCAAATAATATTAGGATACATTATTAATAAACTCTGTATTCAAGTTGTTCTTTTTAGGGACGGATATTCTTGTACCACATGGGCTCGACGGACGATCTGGAGTGGACGGGTACGACATCCCATGCTGGCGATATAATGGCTAGTACCAACAACAACGGTCCAGGCGCACGCCGTCTCACCAATATTGCTTCGGTCGCCGCTACCCCTGCAGCCGTTTCGACACGTACACTGCCTACCTACGGCATGCCCGGCGATGACAGATACATGGGACCTGGTCACTACTCCAGCGAAGAGTACAGTCGTATTGGTGGATCTCCACCCAAGGCGCCCAGCGACCGCACAACCGCCTACAACGTCAACACGGGTGTCATTACGTCCGAGAAACACGGCGACATGTCTCCCGCCCACGAGACCATCGAGGACGTAGAGATCACACGAACACGCCGCACATGGTCAACAATTACGTGGGCCCTGACTTGGTGGATTCCCTCGCCGTTCCTCAGTCTATGCGGCCGCATGAAGCGGCCCGATGTGCGTATGGCGTGGCGCGAAAAGGTCGCTATTTGCATTATCATATTTTTTATCTGGTGCATTCTCCTGTTCGTCATCATCGGTCTGGGCCTGATCTTATGTCCGCGTGAGTACGTGTGGACGATGGACGAGGTATCTGGTCACAACTCGGAAAAAGATGCCTACATCGCTATGCGTGGCCATGTCTACGATGTCACACAGTATTTGAATCAGAAGCATGGCGTCTCGTCGTTTGTCGCCTCAAAGGATCTCATGGTTATGTACGCCGGTTTGGACGTCAACGCCTCGTTCCCGGTCGCTATCAGAACTGCGTGCTCGGGTCTAGTCTCAAAAAAGAGTGACCCGAATTACTCCATGTATTTGAATGTCGCCGATGTTACCGCTCTACAGACCTTCCCCTTTACTCACAAGGTCGGGTCTATGCCCAGTTCGAAGGAGCTTAGCGACCAGGGCTTTTACGTCAAATACGTGTTGCCTACGCTCAACCTGTTCAAAAAGGGCGACGTCGTGTGGGACTACGACTGGGTCAACAGCATGCACAAGGACCAGGGCAAATACTGGCGTATCATCAACAAGGAGGTCTATAATCTCGAGGACTACTTTGCTACTATCGAGTATCCGGGCAACACTGACTCCAAGTGGCGGTTCTTGAGTAACCACATTGAGAATATCTTTGACGACAAGGGCGCCGGCACGACGGATATTACCAAAGAGTGGGATCGTATCCAGTGGAGTCCCAGCGAGCACCAAGCCAACTACAACTGTATGAAGAACCTCTTCTACGTGGGTAAAGTCGACGACCGTCAGAGCGTGCGGTGCCTCTTCACTAACTATATGTTGTTGGCATTTGCTTGCATTCTGATGACCATTGTTTTGGTTAAATTCGTTACGGCGTTACAGTTCGGTGCCAAGAATCGGCCTATCACTCCGAGCAAGTTCGTTATTTGCCAAGTTCCTTGCTACACGGAAGACGAGGCGAGCTTGATTAAAACTATCGATTCGTTGGCTGCTCTTGAGTACGACGATAAGCATAGGCTGATGTTTATTATCTGCGACGGCAACATCGTCGGCTCTGGTAACGACCGGTCGACGCCACGCATCGTACTCGATATCCTGGGTGTCGACCCTGAATATGATCCGCCTGGCCGTGACTACCTGGCTATCGCTGAGGGCTCGCGCCGTCACAACATCGGCAAGGTGTACTCGGGCTTGTACGAGTTCGAAGGACACGTCGTGCCGTTCATGGTTGTTGTCAAGGTCGGCACTATCGACGAGTCCAATCGGTCGGGTAACCGTGGCAAGCGCGACTCGCAGATCTTGCTCATGGCGTTCTTCAACAAGGTGCACTTTGACCTGCCCATGACGCCGTTGGAGCTCGAGATGTACCACCAGATTCGCCATATTATCGGTATCGAGCCAAGCAGCTTTGAGTACATCTTGCAGGTCGACGCTGATACTGAAGTCATGCCAGACTCGCTTTCTCGCCTAATTGCCGCATGCTCGTCCGACCAGCGCATTGCCGGTATCTGTGGCGAAACGATGCTGGGCAACGAGAACAAGAGCTGGACGACGATGATGCAGGTCTACGAGTACTTTATCTCGCATCATATGGCCAAGGCCTTCGAGTCGCTGTTCGGATCCGTCACTTGTCTTCCTGGCTGCTTCTGCATGTATCGCCTACGTAGCAGCGACGGCAAGCCCCTACTTGTTGCCAAACCTGTGCTGGATGCGTACTCGGAGCTACACGTCGACACACTGCACAAGAAGAACTTGCTGTCTCTGGGCGAGGACCGCTACTTGACGACGCTGATGATGAAGCACTTCCCGCAGTACAAGCTCAAATTCATCCAGGACGCCAAATGCAAGACCATAGCGCCGGAAAAGTGGGCCGTGCTCCTGTCGCAGCGTCGTCGCTGGATCAACTCGACTATCCACAACTTGGCTGAGCTCATGTTCTTGCCTGACATGTGCGGGTTCTGTTGCTTCTCGATGCGCTTCGTCGTGTTCCTTGATTTGTTTGGTACCATCACGATGCCAACTACGCTTTTCTACTTTGCGTACCTTATCTACGTTGCTGTGACTGGCCTTGCTGATGTCGGCTACATCTCGCTTATCCTCATTGGAGCCATCTATGGTGTACAGGCGATTATCTTTATTCTGCGTCGCGAGTGGCAACATGTCGGATGGATGTTTATCTACCTTTTGGCGTACCCGCTGTGGTCATTTGTGCTGCCTATCTATTCATTCTGGCACTTTGACGACTTTTCGTGGGGTAACACGCGTGTCGTTGTCGGTGATGGCAAGCGCAAAATCATCATCAAGGACGATAAGCCGTTCGATCCAGCGTCTATCCCGCAGCGTCGGTGGATTGAATATGAAGTCGAGTTGGCCGCCGCTGGTGTACTCAACGCACCACCTCCTAATATGAACCCCCATGCTGGGTCATCGAGTAGAGACGATGAACGTATGTCGTTGTATAGTAGACAGTCGGCGGCTGCCAACGCTGCGGTCATGAATCATATGCGCACTGGCAGTATGTACGGCTATCCTAATGCGCCCTCGGTTATTGCGCAAGTTCCTCATAATGGGCAGTACACGATGTCTCGGGCGGCTACACCGACTATGGCCATGCAAGTGCCAGTCAACGGTGACTATCGCTACTCGATGGCCACTGTGAATGGCCACCTGCAAAACACATTTGCGTCGCCATACGGCATGGCGACCACACGCTCGTCTGTATCTGTTGGCCACATGGACCGCACCATGGGAGGCCACGAGTCGATCTATGCAGCCATGCCTGGTGCGCGTTCGCCGTCTCCGCCAAGCATGAGTGCAAGTCGTCCGCACACAATAGTTGCCACTACGCCGCTTAATGGCGGGTATATGGGCCAAGCTGGTATTCCCGACTATACTATGCCCAACGGCACTCCCGAAACGCCGCAACAACAGCGTCCCATGTCCTCGTATATCGCGCCAGCTGGTGTCGATTACTACGACCAAAGCAATGGCCAGAACCTTGAGACGATGCCGCTAGATGGCCAACTTATCGAGGCTACGCGTCGCATATTGGCTACGTCTGACTTGACTACGATGACCAAAAAGAAGATACGGCAGCAGTTGGCGCAAGAGTTTAACATCGACCTGAGTAGTCGCAAGGACTTTATTAGCGATGTTATAGATCGTATGCTTTCTGGCGCCATTTAGGAGCTGTTGTCAAATTATAAACCTACACTGTGATAGGAGTGCTGATGAAGCTTGGTGATACACTTTTTTGTCGTACGTCATTGGTGACGCCCCTGGCACTGTCCAGTGGTAGTGCGCCATGGTCCGCATGCATGACGATCGCTGTTTCCAAGTTGATCTATGTAATGTGACTCCCAACCCCAGGGTATCCGACATGCATGCATAAGTTGGCATGTAGAGTAAAAGCTGTAATTGTGAGTGTACTCGGGAATGAGAAAGAGAAAATTCCACCAGTCCCTTCTCTCTCTGTGTTCCTTTGCCTCCGCTCAGTTTAGTCAAGCGCACTTTTAAAGTTGTAGTCGGCTTTATCGTGGCAACAATGTGCGCTGTTGTATGCCGACAGAGCTACGTTCACGCGTCCTGCTACCTTGATATTATTTTACCTCACGTAAATTGCTCTACAGCTGATAGATACGTAGGTACTGACCGTCTTTTTGTGAATACAGTCGGCAATTGAGACACTAGCCGTTGATTTCTTTGTCAGCAAAAATAAACCAACCGTGCCAAAAGAAAAAGAGAGAGACAGGCGTATTGTGAACCTTGGAGCCGCTTGCCCAATTTGGCGATTGGGCGCGGTGGACAATCAAGGAGAGAGCGGGTCATTGTTTCTGCCGTGTTTGCCATGTGTGCGGCACATCGTTGAATGTCAAAAATAGAACATGGTGTCGTAACTGGCCACTACGTACCATTCGTTTCATTTAGATGACGTCCAATTTTTTTTCTGTTGAGAACACCCTCTCGCCGCTGCGAAGGACACAGGCGCCTAAGCCCCCGTGGTCATGAGAATGAGAGAGCCTTTTCTTGGCCGGCGTTCAAAATGGCAACAGATGAGATACGATAAGATATGCGAGGCCTTTAATCTTAGTGGAGGATACGTAGGGGGCGGGCTGCTTTCTCGCGTTTTGGAGCCAGGCGTCGACGTATGGCAATAGAATACAGGCGCCTACTTGTCACCTGACGGCCGAGTGCTGGCTTTAATGCGTAGTCAGACCTTGGTAATTGATAGGCCAAAAATCAACCCATGCTTTGGCGGGAGCAAATTAAGAGCTGGCAAAAATGACAAGTCAAAAAGAATGCTTGCGCATTTTTCTCCGAGTTGTCAACGAGAGGTTTGGTCGCCCAGGGCGTAGGGCATGATCGCCGCAACCCCCACCCCCCATGCGCGCACATCAAGAGTAATAAAAAAGACTACTTTTTTCTTATATAAAAATCGAAAAAATATTTTTGCCCTCTTGCACTCTTATTCTGGCTAATACGTATTTCAATATTGCCCAATACCACTTGTTTTTAGGTACTTTTTCCTGCCCGCTTTTCAGTTTTTGCTATAGGAACACGTTTTATTCTCTGCACGCCGGACCTACAAGTAAAAAAATATGAGTCGCAAGCGGAACACACTTACTGCTGCTGAACTAAGCGCCAAAAAGAGGCGCCAAAATACAGTCGACGATTCTCTTGCCACCGACAGCAACGCTGAGAGTGTTAGCAGCCGCACTCGGTCACGAAGCAGGCCAAGCATTCAAAACACCAGCCAACATACCCGCAACTGTTCGGAACAACCTCTTGCCCTACTCCTACCCGCGGCTGAAGCTAGCCTCGACCCAGCCTCCAACAGCAGTCACCCGGCTTCCTCTGGTGCTACGGAATCCCACCCAAGCCTTTATAGCGCCGACGAGACCATTAGCGACGTGGTTAGTCGACCTACCCTTAACAACATTGTTGTGAACATGCCTAGAGCCGTGGCTCAGCCTTTTGTACCAGAATACTTGCCCACACCATCGCCTGTATTGGCTGCGGACCCTATCACACCCGCACCTACACAGGGTCACCCGTTGTCGTTACCATCCCTTTCCTCTTATGCCACTACTGCTCGCCATAAGCCAAAAAAACCAGCCATGGCTTTCAAATACGCCATTTACAGGTAAGTAAACCCGCAGCACTTGTGCTAGTGTTTTTGTAAGTAATGCCCGCGACTTGTCTGCTAATTTCTAACTGGAAAATTTGACATATGTTTTTGTATTTGTTTGCTCTAGAATTGTTAACAATAATGACTATAGCTCTTGGGTCAAGTGGAGCGACGATGGAGACCAATTGCTTATAGGCAATTGGGAATTTTTTGTCGACACACTTGTCGACATGGGATTCAGCATGTCAGGGCGGACATCAGCAATGAGAAATTTCTACTCGCATGGTTTTAAGCTGATGTCCGATGGCAGACACCGCATCCCCGACGAGAACGGCGTTGTGTGGACTGTGCTGCAGCATGACAAGTTTATACGCGACGAACCTGGGCTCCTCAAGGACATTATACGCACCGCTCCTCCTCGCAAGAACTAAATGCTCTTCACTACTATCCACGGCAACAATATATTTATTTATCAATATTGGAACATATTCTCAATAACTTTACATTACTTGTCATGAACGAGTAGTCGACTATTCAAGTCAAATAGCGCTCGACAATTGTAGCCTATAATGTGTTTGAGGGTTTTGCCAGCTCTATTAAATTTTAGATATTCAGCTACTGCGATATATCTACCTCATCGTCGTCGCTTAATCCTTTGCTTTGTATTTCACTTTTTGTATTCGCTTTGTTTTTGTTCTCCATGTCGGCGACCATAACGTCAACCACGTCCTTTCTTCCTGCAATAATGAATGCACATTGCCCTCTTACACAAGTACGTTTTGTTGGAAGGAAAAGCGCCATGCGACTGAAGGTATTACAGTCAAGTCAGCTTGCAGTGCTAGACTTTGGATCAACTACTCCTTTACAAGAGTGCTACATTCATTTAGTAGAGAACGATAAGCAGTTGGAGCATTTCCAGGTTTTGAAAAGTATTATAATATTGTATAATGTCATTAAACTATAATAGAACTTGAAACAACCAAACTATGACTACGATTACTGTTACCTGGCCTATGAATTAGATATAAGTCCAAGCAATCGTAGATGTGCAGTAAATAAGTGGGTCTGAGCAAAAACTCTCATAGCTATGAACCAGGCTACAAATATCTCAAGTTTAATATCAAGTACTTGCAGCGCGTAAGTATGCGATATTCCTAACGTTCTCAGACTCGTTATCTGTCAAATCCCTATGGATTGCTCGCACGAATAGCATCGAACTGAGAAATGTTAAAGTCTGCAATTCTGGCATCAACACTAGCACTGTTTCCAGCAATTATGTACTTGCAAGCAGGGTCGATCATAAACTCAATTACACCAGAGTCGCCAATCCTCCTAAAGCCAATATCCAGCTGAATGCGAGTGTCTCCATTACCTGAATTTATATCGTTAAACGTGATATTAGGCATGGTTCTAGCAACTCTCTCTGCTTCAACCAAGTTATCAACATTCTTGACATGGGTGCGATCAATAAGGAAAAATCCACCGGTAGTTGCACCATCGCCAACATGGATGTAAAAGATAGAGTTCGGGTTGCTGTTATTGCTCATAGTGGTAGTATTAGCTCAAGTGTACTTTAATGGCTAAGAATTGGAAAGCTGAATGATAATGTATATCAAGCACTGGAGAAATTACAGCGGGGTTGCCTGGCTTTTTATACCTCTGTGAAGCCAACAAAGCATAAGGGAGCCGGCTTCAAAGAACACTTTTTTTCTTCAAGTGGACTTTCTATAGTGGTTACTTTGAGGCGCTTTCTTTTTAACGGGAAGCGCCAAAGCAACATAGTGTACGCTGTGGACAAGGAAAGCACTATAAGTGAGACTTTGTTGCTCCGAAGAAGGCTTCCAAGAAAGCCCCTTTGAGAAAAGACGCGATGTGTCAGCTCCAGAAGGAATTGGTAAGCACCGTTGCCCTTACTATCGGGAGAAGCCGTTTGGTAAAAAAAAAACATTCCATGGAAAAAAGCGTGTACAAAGCCGAGACTTGGTTATTTGTGGACGAGGATGCTAAGCAAACTAGGCGAAGCACAAAGCGAAGAAGAGAAAGACTGGCGACAATCCCGCAGTCACAAGCGACGTGCCGCACAAAAGCTCGGCAACAACATCGGCAAAGAAAAAAATAACAGTGTTGAATTTAGAAATTCAAAGCAAACCGGAGAAGAAAAAAAAAGAACAACTAGCGTAAAGGAAGAAAAGACTTAGATATCCATGTCCTCGTCGATCTGAGGAGCGAGGTAGAAGCGAATGTGGCCGATATCGGAGATCTTGAACTCGAACATGACAGGGGCGTCCTCGATAAGGTTAATGGTGACGCGCTCAGCCAGGGGAGCGGCCTTGGCAAAGTTGGACAGGTACTTGAGGGCAAGCGAGTGGCTCACGGGTTCGTTGATCTGAACGGTGGTGTTGGCGGGCGTGTTCTTCTCGTCGTCAACAGTCTTTTGGTGCTTGAGCAAGATGCTGCCCTTACCGTCATCGCCGGAAGCAGAGAACCTGACGCCCTGCTTAGTAGCGTCAATGCTGACAGTGTCGCCGATGCTGAGGAGGTCACGAACAATACGAGCAAACTCCTGCGAGCTCATAGACACGGTGGCCTGGTAATCCATATCGGGAACATCAACCGAGTCAGTGTCAATGTCCATGAGCTTCAGCTTAAACTCGCTCACGCGGTCCTTGCTAGAACTCTCAAACGCCAGCTCGAGGGTCTCTGCCGAGTCCGAGGCCTTGATCTGTACTTGGTCGTCGTTGGCAGCACACTTGAGAATCTTGCTCAGCGACCCGAGACCGATGCCCAGAGTCTGTGCGCGATCGCAGCGGTACTCGCTAAAGCCCTCCTCGCGCAAGTGGAGGAAGGAGAGGGCAACGTGCGACTTGTCCATGGCCTGCAGTCTGATGCCAGTCTCGGAAAAGTCAAAGTTGGCCTCATCGACAAGCTCCTTGACAGCTTCGATAATCTTCTTGAGTAGAGACGCCTGGGGAAGAGTAGCTTCGATCATGATGGTTTCTTTTCTGTTTGGAAATGCAGTTCCAATTAGCGAGCAAAGCTTTAATTTAAGTGAGAAAAATAGTAAATAAATAAAAATGATGGAAAGGCAAAAGAAAGCGAGAGGGCGGGTTTTCAAGAGAAAAAAAACAATCAACAACCGCGTACAAAAAAAATTGTACGCGTTGATAGAGATCAACGCGTACGCGTCACTGCGATTCGGCTCGGCTCATTCAGGCAGCTCGAGTTGGAAGGAATACTATTGCGCTGTGTTCGGTCAATAAAGGCAGATGAGATGCACAATGAACCTCATGGACAAAGGACCAGCTCCCGCATATGTCAGAGCCATCTGCAACATATTTTTTTTTTTCTCACAGCGCCACAACAATGATCTTTTTTTTCTTCTTTCTGCAGTTGCATCCTCGATGTCCCAGCGCTAAGCAAGAGTTTCTCCCACCACCTGGCTCAGTCGCCGCCCAATCTTACGGATCGAGGCACTGATACGCGCGCCTCCTCCACTTGAACGACATTTGCATTAGACCCAGTTAACCCACCAGCTTCTTGCACCTCTTGTCCTTTAGCTCCTTTTCCTCTTTTTGTTTCTTTTATACACTTACTCGGTCTTGTTAGTATCTTTAGGAGGGCAACGCCTGGCTTGACTTCTTTGCCGTTCTTACTTGGCCTCTATATTAAGGTACATAGCGTCATCAGTCCACATACTAATACTGCTTGCATGTACCCAGCTGACGAGCACAAGTCATAGAGGTGGTTGGATATATGCTATGAATGTTCCTCTTGAGCGTGGCTCTTGCATTTCATTTAGCAAGCGAACCAAGTGACCTATATAGCCTTGAATATGTGACAGGCTTTTGAGCGCATGGGCGGCGAAGAGGGAGGCAAAATCTCCAAACAGCCGCCTCTTGTAAATGGACATGCTCGGCGAGAAATTGCCACTTATTGTGCTCACCAAAGCAGGTTCATTGTCCGAGACAGGATGTGCTCCCTGTATTCAGCGAGATAATATTGTTGTTGTGATTTATTTTTATTTTTTTGCTCACTGTGTGACCGCCGGCTTCTCTTCCACCGCCTGCAGTCCATTGTCAAGGCTCGTGTGGCAGTCAACAATGCTTGCTCACTATCTTACACTGAGCTGTACTTTGCCTTTGAGCTATAGTCTGTCGATACATCCCTGTGCTTTTTTGATACTAACTATTCTCTTTGACATATTAATAATCTTTTTTTTTCCTCCTTGGCTATAGCGACACTGGTTGGCTTTACTCAAGGCTTGAGCTAGTCGATACGCACAAATGGACAGGCGTCAGCAGCCGCCGTACTCTTACTACGGAGCCAAACCCGATACCAACGCATCCAGCATGGACGACTTTGGGGCTCACAACAACCCAGCAGGGTTTGCGCGAGGAACGGGCTTTGACAACCCCTTTGCCGATCAGTCGTCGGCAGCAGCAGTGGACGGTAGTCGCCATAACCACAACACTGGCCACAACCGGCGCGCGGGCTTTGGCAGCTTTGGGGCGGGCGCCGACGAGAAGGAGGCTCGCATGGACGCGTACGCGCAAAAGCAGTCGGCCAAGGCAGTGGCTGGCGGCGGCACGGGCGGCGAGGGCAACGTCGCAAAGGGCAGCCACGAGCACGTCGAAGATCTCGAGACAACAAAGTCCCGCCGCATGTGGGTGCTGTTCACTTGGATACTAACGTTCTGGATTCCCTCGCCGTTCTTGAGCTGGTGCGGCCGTATGCAAAGACCCGATGTGCGCATGGCGTGGCGCGAGAAGGTTGCCATTTGCGTCATTATTGTCTTTCTCTGGTTCTTCCTGCTGTTTATCATCATCGGCCTGGGCCTTATCCTGTGTCCCAAAGAGTACGTGTGGACGCTGGACGACGTGTCTGGCCACAGCACCGAGAAAAGCTCCTATGTGGCGCTGCGTGGCAGCGTCTACGACATCACTGACTTTATGAGGCAGAAGCACGGCGACAGCGCCTATACCGCCACAATGGACACCTTTTTGCTGAGCTACTCTGGCAACGACGTCAACGCCTCGTTCCCGCTCCCCGTGCGAGTGGCTTGCCCGCAGTTTGCCACGGCAAAGTCTGACCCCAACTACCTGTTTTTCTACCCGGTATCGGGCGCCTCCGAGGCGGATCCCAACCAGGCCAACATGTTCCAGCACAGCATGAACCGCGACCCCATCTCGAAGAAGCTGCAGGACCCCGACTTTTTCGCAAAGTACGCGCTGCCGACGATGAAAAAGTTCAAAAAGGGCGGCGTCGTGTGGAGCTACGACTGGGTCAACAGCATGTACAAGGATCAGTCGCAGTTCTGGCGCGTCATCAACAAGGAGGTCTTCAACTTGCAGCCGTACTTTGACGCGGCAAAGAGCGGCCTCAACGTCAATAAAAAGTATAACATCCTCGATAGCAGACTCGAGGCCGTCATGGACCAAGGCGGCTATGGCTCGGCCGATGTCACAAATTCGTGGAACGACATCGCCTGGGACTCAGTCACTCGCGATTCCAACTACAACTGCATGAAGAACCTCTTCTACGTCGGCGATGTTGACGACAGACACAGTATCCGGTGCCTGTTTACCAACTACATGTTGCTGGCCTTTGCCTGTTTGCTTATGCTGGTCGTGCTGGTAAAGTTCCTGGCTGCGCTGCAGTTTGGCAACAAGAAGCGACCTGTGCCGCCCAGCAAGTTTGTCGTCTGCCAAGTTCCTTGCTACACGGAGGACGACGACAGTCTGCTCAAGACCATCAACTCGCTGACTGCGCTTGACTATCAGGACAACCACAAGTTGATATTTATTATCTGCGACGGCAACATTATCGGCTCGGGTAACGACAAGCCCACTCCTCGCCTCGTGCTCGATATCCTAGGCGTCGACCCTACCTACGATCCACCTGGTCGTGACTACCTGGCTATCGCTGAGGGCTCGCGCCGCCACAACATCGGCAAGGTGTACTCGGGCTTGTACGAGTTCGAAGGACACGTCGTGCCGTTCATGGTTGTTGTCAAGGTCGGCACTATCGACGAGTCCAATCGGTCGGGTAACCGTGGCAAGCGTGACTCGCAGATCCTGCTCATGGCGTTCTTCAACAAGGTGCACTTTGACCTGCCCATGACGCCGTTGGAGCTCGAGATGTACCACCAGATCCGCCATATTATCGGTATCGAGCCAAGCAACTTTGAGTACATCTTGCAGGTCGACGCTGATACTGAGGTCATGCCAGACTCGTTGTCTCGGCTTATTGCCGCATGCTCGTCCGACCAGCGCATTGCCGGTATCTGTGGCGAGACGATGCTGGGCAATGAGAACAAGAGCTGGACGACGATGATGCAGGTCTACGAGTACTTTATCTCGCATCATATGGCCAAGGCTTTCGAGTCGCTGTTTGGATCTGTCACTTGTCTTCCTGGCTGCTTCTGCATGTATCGCCTACGTAGCAGCGACGGCAAGCCCCTGCTTGTTGCCAAACCTGTGCTGGATGCGTACTCAGAGCTACACGTCGACACATTGCACAAGAAGAACTTGCTGTCTCTGGGCGAGGATCGCTACTTGACGACGCTGATGATGAAGCACTTCCCGCAGTACAAGCTCAAGTTTATCCATGATGCCAAATGCAAGACCATAGCGCCGGAAAAGTGGGCTGTGCTCATGTCGCAGCGTCGTCGCTGGATCAACTCGACCATTCATAACTTGGCTGAACTCATGTTCTTGCCTGACATGTGCGGGTTCTGCTTCTTCTCGATGCGCTTCGTCGTGTTCCTTGACTTGTTTGGTACCATCACTATGCCAACTACTCTCGGGTACTTTATTTACCTTACCTACGTTGCTGTGACTGGCCTTGCTGATGTCGGCTACATCTCGCTTATCCTCATTGGAGCCATCTATGGTGTACAGGCGATTATCTTTATTCTGCGTCGCGAGTGGCAACAGATAGGCTGGATGTTTATCTACCTTTTGGCATACCCGCTGTGGTCGTGTATCCTGCCGATTTACTCGTTCTGGCACATGGACGACTTTTCGTGGGGTAACACGCGTGTCGTTGTCGGTGATGGCAAGCGCAAAATCATCATCAAGGACGATAAGCCGTTCGATCCAGAATCTATCCCACAGCGCCGGTGGTCGGAGTATGAGGCAGACTTGACAGTGGCAGGCGTGCTCAATGCGCCACCGCCCAACATGAACCCGCTGGCAGATTCGAGCAAGGAAGACGACCGGGGTACGATGTTCAGCAGAGTATCAGCGGGTGTTGCTGGTAGTCGATATGGCGGCGGCGGGCACACGCCAGGGCCTACAATGGCTCGGGCGGGGACACCCACGACGATCATCAGCGGCACTGGGAGCGTAGCAGATCCTCGGCTGGCGCTCTCGACGCCCGTGGCTCAGGCGCAGCAGCAGCAGCAGTATCAGAGCCTGTCCCGGCCAGCGAGTGCGGCGGCAGGTCCTACGGCGATGATGATGGATGGCACGATGATGGGCAACCGCGCTGTGTCGTATTATCAGCAGCAGCAGCAACAGAACTCGCCTGGAGCTGGCGGGTTCCATGACGGCATGTCGCCAGGAAGCATCGACTACTTCCAGACGCCTGGTATGCAGACAGCACACACTACGGGTCGCTCGGGAGCGCCTAGTCCAGCCTACAACGCTGCCGCTCAGCAACAGCAGTTTGGCACATGGATACCGAGCAGCGGCAGTGCCCCACAGCAGCAGCAGCAGCGCGAGTCGATGTTTAGCTCTTCGTCTTACGGCGTGCCAAGCATGTACGTGCCACAGGTCTCGCCAGGCAGCGCAGCTTTGCAGGGCGGTGGCATGCCCGGGATGATGATGACAGGCGCCATGCCGTCGGATGAGCAGCTGGTGGTGAGTATTCGCCGCATACTCCGGTCGCAGGATCTCAACAGTGTGACCAAGAAGAGCGTCAGAACGCAGTTGGCCACCGAGTATGGCATGGATCTCAGCTCGCGCAAGGAGTTTATTGGCGACGCTATCCAGCTTATTCTCGCTGGACAGCTGTGATACCTAAACTTTTTCAAACTATCTTTCATCTTAATAATAGCACCCCCCCTTTTTGAACTATTCTAGACTGTGCGGGAAAAACAGTTTACGGAGTGACGATCTACAAACAGCTCTTGGTTTTCACATGGATTAGATGTGGGTACTAAGAGTATTATAAGGCGCTTAGCACATGTCAGTCTAGTCAAGCTACTTTCACGTGTGGCACTTAATTTGGCAGTGCGTAAATTGCTAGTTCATGTGCTTGGGGATCGCATGGCAATATAAAAAGGACCTGGGGAAGTGGGTGGATCGTGCTTTTGAAACACACATCTCTCATTTACTATTTTTTTTGGCTTCAAAGTATCGATATTTTAAAAAAGATGAACTATTTCAAAACCCTCAAGGCAGCCGTCAACATTGCGACATCTGCGACATACGAAATAGACTGGACAAAGCCCGAGGTCAAGGAGGCCGCTATTATCCACTGGAAGGAAGTCAAGGCCGCCGCCGACCCTGCTTTGCCCTTGGCTTCGATGAGACTGACTGCGGAGCAAAACGCTGCCTTGGTGAAACTTTTAGATAACAAGGGCATCTTCCCTGATGAGCCGACAGAGGAGCTACTCGATGGACTGCCCAATGCCATCCCGGAGGCTAGCTTGAACCGCATCGTTGGCAGCATTATTTACGAATGCCTGAACAACCACAAGCACACTGCTGTGGTTCCTGCCGCTTAGTAAGATTTTTTTTTAATTTTTACGTTTTCTCAGCTGTATAAATATAGAGGTCATAATTTCCACGCACGCTTTGCCCCTTTATCTTTTTTCTTCACTTTGTATTTTGTTTTCTTTTGTTTTCTTTTCTCGTCGATTTCGTCAATGACTGTCGACAGTTTATTTGTTCTAAATGCTTCTGGGTACGGGTTCTCTTACTACATTTACACTCGCTTGTGAAGAACCATGGAGCGTTTCAACTTATAACTCTAAGCTTTATTTTTTGTCATTTACCGTCTCTTGTAGAGCACCGGTAATTCAAAAACACTGGTGCAACGATGTTTCTATACAGCGGGCGTCATTGATTGTAGTGCCAGCCTTTGCAAAGTACCTGCGGTCAGTATCGTCGCTGCACGAGGCCGAACCTGTGTGGAGCGCTCCACAGGACACTGTGTGTATTCACATCCAGCGCGGAGAGTTGGTATATCTAGGTCTAGTCTCGCAAGAGGTACCGGCGCTGGAAGTGTTGGAGTTGCTCGAGGGCGTAGTGCAAGCACTGGTTGAGTACATTGGGCACTTGTCGGAGCTGACACTTAAGGAGAACTTTTCAACCGTGTACCAGTTGCTATCGGAGATGGTCGATAGCGGTAGCGCAGTGACGACAGATACTTCTGTGTTGCGTGGACTGGTACCCGTTCCGAGTCTGGTGGACCGGGTGATTGAGAACGTGTCGGGGATTGGAATACGGTCGGAAAAACGGCCCGACGTCAACACGTCGTCGACGCCGTGGCGATCGCAGGGTATCAGGCACACTAACAACGAGTTTTTTGTCGATATTATTGAGCGTATCGATGCTACTGTTGGTGCCGATGGCTCAGTGGTCTCGTACGACGTGTCGGGAGATATTAGCTGCAAATCGCGGCTCACTGGTATGCCTGAATTGCTGCTGGTTCTGAATCGGGCGGAGGCTATGGATGACGTTGCGTTCCACCCTTGTGTGCGCGCTAGCAAGTGGCACACTGAGCGTGTTATTGGATTTGTGCCGCCTGATGGCCAGTTCAAATTGGCGTCGTTCCACGTGGCTACTGACGCTGCGCCTCGCTTGCTTCCTTTGCACTTGCATGCCACGGTTTCGCGGCAGTCGGATCAGTCTCATACGATTGAAATATCGGCTGATGCTGGTCAGTCTGGCAACAGGCCGGTTGAGAAGATACAGGTCCGTGTGCCACTACCTGCACAGGCCTATAACATCCGTGTGCAGTGTAAGGCGGGCACGCATACTGTGTCCAATGTAAGATTGCCGCAGGTCGAGTGGAGCCTAAAGTCGCTGAGTGCGACTGATCGTGGCGCCCGTTTGACTATCCAGTATCAGGTGCGTGCTACTGGTTCGGTTGCGACGGGTGCGCCGCAGTTGTCGCCGTCGCCGGGCTCTAGTCAGAGTGCACTGGCTGCCTTTGTTGATTTTGAGGTTGCTGGGTACTCGGTGTCGTCGATTAAAGTCGACTCGCTAAAAATGCTGGTAGAGTCGTACAAACTCTTCAAAGGCGTACGATATGTGACCAAGGCAGGCTCGTTCCAACTACGCTTCTAAAATACTTGTCCGGCTATTTTAGGGCATATATAAATATATTGTTGACAGTTGTTGTTGTTATTGGAATCTTCCAGCTCATTTTTCTTTTTTTACTGTGGTTGTTGAATATTTGCCGATATAAATTTTTTTTTTTTACTTCTTTCTTGGTAAAAGAAGAAAAAAAAATGAGCTGAGAGGCGCAATACATTATTTACAGCTATACAATGCCTATTATAGCAAACTGTCAATGTTCTCTGGTCTAGTTGTCTATTGTCTGTCGAATTGCACACGACAATTTACAAACATTCTATTATTTTTTTTTTTGTATATATTGAGAGCGCCTCATTTCCTTTTTATACCACTTTGCTATTATTGCACGACTATGAGGACCGTTTACACTTTTTTCTTTCTTTCTTTCTGGGAGGGTGGCGTTGCCTTCATAGTTTGGACATGAGAGTCCAAAGAAGGGAAAAGAGGCGTATATGTTTTATCTCTATTCAAAAATATGAAGAAAAATAGCAGTCCTGTCTCCCTGTCCCAGAGATTTACGGCGAGTAGTATAAAACCCCCTACCTCTTCCCTGCTACACTTTTCTTTTTGATACTATAGATTATAATGTAACACTGCGCAAATACTCTCATCCCTATCATTAAACCGTGCCTTTTTCCCCTTCCTTGTATCTGCATCATTTAAACGTCCGAAATATTCCTATTTGCTTTTTTTTTATCGTCTTTTATTTTTGACTCATTTGGCACGTCACCTAGTTGCACTTTTCTATAGTCTTTATTTTTTTTCATCTCTCAGTTTTTATCCTTTTTGCGATATGCAGATAAAGGTTACATGCTTTGTAATTGGATTGGCCATGTGCCTTTCTGGCTCGGTCGTACGTGGCTTTGACTTTCACTCGGACGAGGCGGCACACTGTGCTGCAAAGCATTGGGACGAGATCCGTGAAGTGGTAAACCCGAAGCTATCAATGATGAGCGGTGTTTTACCCAAGGAAGGAGCGAAAAAGGTCAAGGCCCTGCTAAATGGTGCCAGCGAGCTGCCAGTCAATCCACCACCCCGGGACTGGCTCGGCAAGGCCGCTGATGCCGTGCCAGAGGCTCTAATGAGCTTGTTTGGTAAGGATATCATCGAAAAGTGCGTCAACGAGATGAAGAGCAAGGACAAAAAGTAGTAGTCTATTTTTTTTTTTACTTTTCTTAATTTTTCTAGCAATTTTGTCAAAACCCATTGAACCTAACCAGCAGACAAGCACATGTTAAGTGAACCTTGTCGTAGTTGTCACACACGAATACAGACATTGCCTTTTCAATATTTTTCATTTCACGTTGTGCAACTGACTAGCACTTGGAGGGAGGATGTTCTTATTTCATCTACAAAGAGTGTCAATCAGCTTGTTTTTTTTGGCCAGCTCCCAGAAAGAAGCCGCGATAGTCATCCGCATCTGCCACTGATCCCGGTGGTCACCTTGCAGCCTTTGTAGGCCATCAATCTTTCTATCTCACTCGGGTCAACTGACATTTAAACAGCCTCAGTCTATTCCATAAAAAAAATAGTGGCAGTGGGTTCCACCACAAGTGACGCCATGTGGCAGATATGCTCAGCTAATGCAAGGCCCACCCTCACATGAAAAGCATGTATGCCAAGAGCCCTATTCCGCTCTGCTCAAGAGCAAAATAGATCCTTATCGAGGACCCCCAAAAAATAAGCAACGGGTCTATTTGCATCCTTGTTGAGGCTCAGCCCAGTTGGGGAAGGGGTGTGTGTGTGCAAGATGCATGGCGCGCGATAGGCACCATCTCGAAATGCTATTGTGTCCCCAGTCCTGTTCTATTCTGCGCGGGGTTTCACGTTTCCTTGTTGTGATCGCCGGAGGAGGCGCTTTGGCAATACAATGAGCCAATCACATGGCTGCCTGCGGATGTTGTGAGCGACACGATAAAAGGCTGCAGAACAGGAAACCACAAAGTCCGAGTCTGACGCATAAAGTACGGATTGGCGCCAAGTTGCTCTGCATACCCAAATATTGTCACTGAGACTGCTTGGCTTGAAGATCACCAGAGTGAGAAAAGTAAAAATAAAGATAGAGGGAGGGGACAGGCCCAAATAGGCCAACCCCCCTTGGCTACTTTATTTACCAGTGCTTGCAGCCAAAACATGCAATGGCATGCTTTATTTGGTCCTTTGGGTTTTGCGTCGCTTAGGCACCATCGTGTAAATCCCACCCCGCTTAACGGTCTGTGGGAAGAGGGCTGCAAAGGCGCGGTCCGCTGCATGTATCACGTATCGGTCATTTCGCTGCCCGTCTGTCTGCTCAGAGGAGGGATGGGACTGAGGATAAGTGGTCTGTAGTGATGCGTAAGATGATCGACATATCTATTGTCCCCCCTCCCCAAATGCAGCCCACTTGTGAGTGTCATGGCATCCGCTCCCAGCGCGAAAAAGGACGGGAAAAGTGAAAGGAAAAGCGAGGTGGGTATATAAGAACGGGCCCTGCGGCCATGCCCTGGCACCGACAACCCTAGCTACCCGCTTTTTCTTCTAAAAAATCTTCTTCCTAACGCCCACTCTCCTCTCACCCTTTCGCCCCTTCCTTCCTCTAATCTTTCTCTCGCTAACCTGACATTTCTTGTGTCAAGCCTAAAATAGATACTGCCAGTTACTCTCGCAGGTCCACATATATTCACAACAACCAGCAACAATAATAACCATGAAGGCCACTTTCAGCGTTGCTGCTCTTGCCACTGCTGGCTTTGCTAACGCCTACATCGCTGCCCCCCCTAGCGATATCTACTTGAGCGTTCCTCCTGCACCCGAGTACTCGGCCGCTCCCGCCCCCAGCTACACCATCACCGCTGTGCCCAGCTACCCAGGTATGCCCAACTACTCGGCTGTGCCCACTCCCGTCGAGAGCTACTCGGCCTCGGTTCCTGTCGCCCCTGGCTACAGCGCCATCCCCGTCAACCCCGGATACTCTGCCATCCCCGTCCCTAGCTACCCCGTTGTACCTACTCCCGTTGAGAGCTACTCGGCCTCGGTTCCTGTCGCCCCTGGCTACAGCGCCATCCCCGTCCCCAGCTACCCCGTTGTTCCCACTCCCGTTGAGAGCTACTCGGCCTCGGTCCCTGTCGCCCCTGGCTACAGCGCCATCCCCGTCCCTAGCTACCCAGTCGTGCCTACTCCCGTTGAGAGCTACTCCACCGTTGTGACCACCCCTCCCGTTCCCGGATACAGCACTGTCCCCATCCCTACCTACCCAGTTGTGCCTACCAGCACTGCTCCTCACAAGTGCCGTCCCCGCCCTACCGGTACCCCTGTTCAGAGCTACTCGATCGTGACCACCCCTCCCGTTCCCGGATACAGCACCGTCCCCGTCGTGCCTACTCCCGTTGAGAGCTACTCCACCGTTGTGACCACCCCTCCCGTTCCCGGATACAGCACCGTCCCTGTTGTTCCTACTCCTGTCGAGAGCTACTCCACCGTTGTGACCACCCCTCCCGTTCCCGGATACAGCACCGTCCCCGTTGTGCCTACTCCCGTTGAGAGCTACTCCACCGCTGTGACCACTCCTTGCACCACCGTCCCCGTCGTGCCTACCCCTGTTGAGAGCTACTCCACCGTTGTGACCACCCCTCCCGTTCCCGGATACAGCACCGTCCCCGTTGTGCCTACTCCCGTTGAG
>JANBQS010000004.1:0-16283 GCA_027577415.1 Coemansia sp. RSA 922 | reverse complement strand
AGAGCTACTCCACCGCTGTGACCACTCCTTGCACCACCGTCCCCATCGTGCCTACCCCTGTCGAGAGCTACTCCACCGTTGTGACCACTCCTTGCACCACCACCCCCGTTGAGAGCTACAGCACCGTTGTCAGCACCCCCGTCGAGAGCTACTCCACCGTTGTGAGCACCCCTTGCTCGACCCCTGTCGAGAGCTACTCCACCGTCGTCAGCACCCCTTGCTCGACCCCTGTCGAGAGCTACTCCACCGTTGTGAGCACCCCTGTTGAGAGCTACTCCACCGTTGAGAGCACCCCCTGCTCGACCCCCGTTGAGAGCTACAGCACCGTTGTGAGCACCCCTTGCTCGACCCCTGTCGAGAGCTACTCCACCGTTGAGAGCACCCCCGTCGAGAGCTACTCCACCTCTGTGAGCACCCCTTGCTCTACTCCCGTTGAGAGCTACTCCACCTCTGAGAGCACCCCCTGCTCGACCCCCGTTGAGAGCTACTCCACCGTCGAGAGCTACAGCACCGTCGAGAGCACCCCTTGCTCGACCCCCGTTGAGAGCTACTCTACCGTCGAGAGCTACACTACCTACACCACGTACCTGACCACCCCTTGCGAGACCCCCGTCGAGAGCTACATCACCTCGATCCCCTCGGTTCCCGTTGAGCCTGGATACTCCGCCATTCCCGTCCCCTCGATTCCAGTTGAGCCTGAGTACTCCGCTATTCCTCCTGTGAACCCTGGATACTCTGCTATCCCCGTTCCCTCGGTCCCTGTCGAGCCTGAGTACTCTGCTATTCCTCCCGTCAACCCCGGCTACTCTGCTGTGCCCGTCGGTGCTGTTCCCCCGTACGCTGCCTTCTTCTAAATCAGATAGCAAGGTATGACCTGGTGGGTGTAACTACAAATGGATCGCGTTTTTCTAGCTTTTATATTCTCTTCTAACTATCACTTCGTCTATTACTTAATTGACCGAAACTAAAACATTTAACGACATGTACATGTTGATGTTGATCGTCAATTGATTACGTATAATGCGTGTACGTTATAATCAGGAAGAGGGGCTAAGCCTCTTAGCGTGTGGCTTCCTTTTTTTTCTCTTCTCCTTCGCGTTCTCATTTCCTTCATTTATGAATCAATTTTCAGCTCCTTGTGTATTATTTTTATTTTCTTTCGCTTTTATTTTTTGTTTATTCTCAGACACAGAGCGTACTCTAGTTGCGCATTTAGCACACAAAAAAATAATGAATCGGCCAGCAGACACAACAAAGCGACGTGGTCATGTAAAGTCCACGATTGCCGTCGACATGGGAGTCCGCTACCCGTGTGCGTTCACAAATATGAGTATAAGTCCATACGGTCGAGACGTAGTTCTCGCGTGTCAAAAGGGGCTGGCGATAGTAGACTTGGAGTTCCCATTGAATCCACCTCGAACCTTGCATCTAGACTCGCTGTGGAAAGTAGCGGCTGTCGCGTGGTGCCCTAATATCGCTCACCACGGGTGGGTGGGGACGACGGTAAACCAGACACTGGTTATTTACGATTTGGCGCACACTGGGGGACCGAAGCTTGCGCTGAAAGCACATCCCAAGGCTATCACCGACATTGCGTGGGCGCCGTTGATTCCGGCTTGGATAGGCACGGCCTCTATTGACCCAGTGGTGAAGATCTGGGATGTGCGACGCGACCAAAAGCCAGTCTGGTATTACACGGAGTGGGAGCCTGCCGACAAGCTGGCGTTTAGCAATGTCAATATTCATCAAATGGCGACAGTACATCGGAACAAAATTGCGGTGTGGGATATTCGAAAGGGATCGGCGCCGTTACTCACTATTCCCGATGCGCACGCCGACGATGTTACTAGTATTTCTTGGCACCCGACTCTGGAGAATGTCCTAGTATCGGCGTCACTCGACTGCACTGTGAAGCGATGGTCGACTGAGCATCATGCGACCGAGGAGTACTGCCATATGTTCCAACACGAGGTGCTTGGGGCCAAGTACCTGCCGTTCGGAGAGGGACTGTTGGTGACGCAGCGGTCGCCAGACAACAGGGCGATGATCATTAAGGATAGCGCTGTAGTGTCGGTTGAGCACCAGTTTATTGGTCACGAGAGTACGATTTTGGGCTCGGAGTGGCGGTCACACAGCGAAAGCGACGGCAGCAGCATGTTCCAGCTAGTGACTTGGGGCCAGGACCAGACGTTGCGTATGTGGACTGTGGATAGCCCGTTGCTGGAGCGTGTGGGCGGGACGGTGCATCATAAGCAGGAGTACCATTACGAGGAGACGCCGTCGTTTGCAGCCAACTTTCTGAAGCCCAACGATGTCATGCACTTTGTGGCCAAGAAGCTGCTGCCTAGCGAATTGCTGTTGGCGGCTACCAACAGTACGGGGGCGCACCGTATTACCACTATGCACGAGTTCGACCAAGTGGGCAATATGCTCGAGGGCATACGGTTTGTCAGCACGAGTGACAGGCCGGCTGAGCGGGCAGTGGCGCTGAGTGTGGCGCGGACGGGCACGCCGGATGACCATAGCAGCGACGATGACGATGAGATGGCTGGCGATGGGGATGACTCTGCCACCGCCTGGCTCAGTGAGGTGGAGGCAACCGTGGGCATATACCGAGAGTCAAAGACCGTGTCGGTCAAAGAAATGGACCGCGACGAGCGACAGTGCTGGCTGGTGGTGGGGGTGCCGTGGGTCACGCGCGAGACTGTTCACTTGCAAGTGACGTTTCCGATCGAGTACCCGTCAGTGCCGCTGGAGTTGGCGCTCGAGACGTCGGGGACGGCGTTCAGCGGTGGCAATGTCGAGCTGCTGGGACGGGCGGCTGGGACGGCTGACGCGTGTGCGGCACAGGGCGTAAAGGCACTGCACCAGTGCTTGTACTCGCTCCTATCGCTGCTTATTTCCTATGCGCGGGCCAAGACTGGGGCGTCGGCCAAGCAGAGGGACATTGAGCGGCTGCCGCCCCCGCCTCCAGCCCTTCTGTGGGAGGCAGTGAATGGCAGCGGCGCACAGGGCTCGGCTCACAAGGGGCGCAAGGCGACTATGAGCGATCGGTCGCGTAGTAGGTCGACGGGCAAGCGTGGCAGCGAGCGCGTGGTGCCCACGAGCTTGACGTCGGAGGATAATCTGTCGATGTGGACGCGTGAGGCTGAAGAGTACTACAGCGAGGATGAGTCCAATGGCGACGAGGAAGACGACGACGACGAGGAGGAGGAGGAGGAAGAAGAAGAGGAGGACTATGAAGTGTTTGGGTTCGACGCTGGGTACATGTCGGAAAACAGCCATTCCGAAGTCCCCGTGGGGATGGACGGGCCATTGCGGCATGCCAACAACCGCGACCGGTATGACGCGTATACGCCGTTTCCCCGGCTCTGCGGCGGAGTGTTTTCGGGGCCCGGGCAGCTCGTGTGCTTCTTTGCGTCGATCTACACGCCGGACACATACCCCGACCAGGGCGGGGTGTGGCACGGGCGGCGGAAGGTGTACCGCGAGGAAATGAGCCAGCAGCTGCAGGCGCAGGCCAAGCCTCGGAACCTCACGCGGCTGACCAACTACCAGCACATGGTGCAGCTGGGGCTGCACAGCAGCGGCGTGTTTTTCTCGTACCCGAACAACATGGCCAGCGGCGAGTACTCGCGGGAGTTTGATTCCGACGACGACAGCGACGCGCGAGACGAGGAGGTGCCGAGGTACTATTTCCGCCAGCACGCTGTCAGCCGCTCGGCGTCGGTGGGCAGCGAGGAGTCGAGGCAGTACTTCCGGGCCAAGACGCGTGTGGCTGGCGGCGGCGTGGGCAACTTGGCTGTTGTATGTCGCGTGGCTGAGGACGCGTCGGCGGACGTGGGGCTGGCGCGGCAGTTTGTGCTGGCGGGCGACAGCGCCGAGTGGGTGTGTCGTCACAACGCGCATGTGGCTGAGGCGAGTGGGAGGCCTGGCCTGGCCCATACGTGGACGCTGCTCGGGTGCCTGATGGGGGCGTCCGAGGGCAACGCCAAGCTGTGGGCGTCGCATCCGCCGGTCATCAGGTGGCTGCGATCGGTGATGACGCAGTATGAGAGAGCGGGCGACGTGCAGACGCTGGCGCTGCTGGCGTGCGTGCTGAGCCAGGCTGCCGCGCCCATGGCCACGTCCGACTCCGTGATGACTAGCGTTGCGCAGACGGTGCTTGCCAATATCGCGCAGCAGCGGTCTGTGTCGTTTAAGCTGCCTGCCGAGACCGCGCCCGCTAATAAGGGCCTGGGGCTGACAATGGGCGGGGCGGAGGCGGACCCTGACGCGAGCCCTGACGCGGACCCTGACGCGGATGAGAACCCTGACGCGTATATCAATCGGATCATTGACGATGCGCTGGAGAAGGCGCGCGGCGGAGTGTCGGTGGACGCGACGCTGGGCCGACGTATACCGGATGGCGCGACGAGCGAGGAGATCCAGCGGACGATGGTGTTTCTGGCGGCGTACCCGCTGTGCAGCGTGTCAAATGCGCCGCCGCTGCTGAAGGGGTCGCGCTTTGCGCCGGGCCTCAAGTCGCCGGAGATCCTGCGCGATCTGGACAGCGACGAGATCAGGCAGAACGAGATCATGATGAGCGAGGGCCTTGGCCAGCCTGAGCCTCGGGCGGCGGCCAAGCGCAGTGTCGTCCAGCGCCGCAGGTCATCGTCAGACGAGCCGGAGCGCGCCAGCCCCGAGGGCACTGAGAACCTGTGGCACCGCCTGCGCACCAATGTTCTGGGCCGCGTGCACACTGTCGCCGCCGACAAGCCTGACGCCGAGCCTGTCTCTGACAAGCCCAGCGAGCGGAGCGAGTCGTCGGCTCACGAGACCGAGCCGTGGGCTGGGCGGGAGAGCGCCAAGGACGGCGTGGAGTCGTACTTGCGCGTGCGGCGCGAGTACTCGACCGCTCGCACGCGGCTGGTCACCCACGCAGCTGCCGGGGACCGTGGGCAGAGCGGCTGCCGGTCGCCGTACTTGGACCACTGGAAGCTGGTCTATGCGCGGATCCTGTACAAGTGGGAGATGGACGCAAAGGCCGTCGAGGTGCTCAAGTGCATCCAGGACCCGGACATCCGCCTCATGTACAACCAGCTGCAGAGCCAGCCGACGGTGCCGCAGCACGACAATCTGCCGCGCGTGGGCATTGCTGCCATTAGCAAGCCCAGCAAGCATGCAGCTATTAGCAAGCCTAGCAAGCGTGCTGCTGCTAAAGCGGCTGTGGATGTTCCTGGGCCGGGCGCTCCCTGGCTGAGCTGCTCGTGGTGCCATGAGTACGTGCATGGCCGCGCGCTGATCTGCCATGCGTGCGGCCACGGCGGCCACCAGGAGCATATCATTAGGTGGTTCCGCACGGCGCGCAAGCAGCTGAAGCGCGTTGGCCTGGCGCCCGTCAACTACTCGCGCTTCGGGTCGAGCAACAGCAGCAGCAGCAGCAACTTGGGCCTTTTGGGGAAGGGCGGGCTGGCGAATATCTACAGTCCCGAGCTGGCCCCCGAGCCGCCGACGCCCTCGGTGCCCGAGTTTACTATCACGTCGCCTACGGAGGACGCTGACCGCATGCTCTTGGATATGCTGCTGCCGGCGGGGCGGAGTCGGCGTGGGAGCAAGGGCAGCGTTTTGTCGCTGGCGTCTAGCGACTCGTCGGATAGCGAGGCGGACTGTATGCGGGGATTGGGCCATGACCAGCCTGATATGCAGGAGTGGGACTCGAGCGATGTCGACGAGGACGACCATTTGCACCACCAGGGACCCAAGATCCTCCCTATTCGTCGTCAGGGGCTGGAGTCTCCGCTGCAGCAGCAGCGGCTGGACGACGCATTTGCCATGCAATTGGAGATCCCTACGTGTCCTACAGGCTGTGGATGCAACTGCATCTATGAGTCAAGACGACTAATCATGTAAAAAAGTATTTATTTGGAGACGTTTGCTACCATGCATTTGGTTGTTTTAATGAAACTGTCTACGGGCATTGCCATCTTGTAGTCTATGTGTCCGGCGCCTAGCCAGAACACAGGCGGCCTTAACCTTGTGATTGACTCGCAGAGAACGATAGGCAAATGGCCTAGGGGGCTGACAGCATTGTTGGTGAACCCTGTTAGTTCAAAAGACTTTTCTGGAGTAGTCAGTCTAAAATTGAAATGCTTACGAGCCAAAGGGTTATCCGTTTGCAAACGTATATAGTCGGCTAGGAGACTCGTGTCTATCGATTGAGTGTACTGCACTATTACGGATATGTATTGGTGTCCGGCACCTTGGCGCCATTTTTTGTTTTCTAGGACCACGGTCTTGCAGAGATGGTCCGGGCTTGGCGCTAGCATGCAGAGCGCGCGTTGGTGTAAGGGCCATGTGTAGTAGGCGGAATCTACGTGGTAGATTTGTGTCACTGGGAGCAGAGTTTGGAGACTGGCGAGGACTCGGAGTACTCCCGGTGGTAGGTTCGGTGAGTGGGTTTGGCGTGAGGCTGTAAGGATAAAATTCGCAGTGTATAGCGGACTAATGTCGGCGCCGGAAAGTAACTGGGAAATATCCTGGCTAATAGAAATTAATTTGTCCATTTTTTTTAATAGATAAAAGATACGAAACGGGCCTTTTTTTTTAAAAAAGGGATAAACCGCTTACGGAGAGGAATTTGTTGTGTTCGATCCGCCCGATTGTGGTTAGAATTAGTAAGCCCCCTTATTGGGTCGAGAATGCCAAGATTATTCTTTTTTCGGCATATAAAACGGCTCCCCCCTTTCTCCTCCTCCCTCCCCTTTTTTTATCTCCATATCTCATTTTAATTATTATATTCTTTAACAATGGCTATAGTTATCGGTGCAAACTTTGGATACTGTGTATTGGCGGCAGTCGGCATATCAACGCAATGTTTTCTAGCTGGTATGTCTGTAACAATGGCGCGCAAGAAATATAAGGTCGCGTACCCTGATAACGGAGGAGGAAGGTTTTCTGACAAGCTTAGCGACAAGGAGTGGATCGAGTTTAACAATATTAAGCGAGTCAGCGACAATTACAGCGAGAGCGTCGGCATGGTTCTGACTATGCTTCTATGTGCTGGTTTGTTCCAGCCGATTTTGGCTGCATCGCTTGGTGGTGCTTTTATCTTGGGTAAAATTATTTATGGCTATGGATACAAGGCTTGGGGTCCGAAAGGAAGAATGTTTGGTGCACCTATCTCGGCCTTGTCGTTCTTTGCGCTGACTATTATTGCTGGATATAACGCAGCTTTGACTACTTTTTTCGCTTAAATATACTTTTATCGCCATGCAGACAAATAGTCACCTTTTTTTGGGATCAGGGGTGGGGAATGGCCGCATGAATCTAATATCGGATACCATGTGGTTTATATTTTTTTTTCTGTTAGAGGAGTAGGGGGTGAGAAAGATGATCCAGAACGCGTGTTTCTCTTTCTTTCTCATCGTATCTCTCATCTCTCTCTCTCTTGAACTTTTTTTTTTTTTTTTTTTATCCGTCATCAACAAAATCATTTTTTATTTTTAAGAAATATGAGTATCGTTATTGGAACCAGCTATGTGTGGAACATAGTTACCGCCACTGTCATGGGACTACAGACAGCAGCTATGTCAGGATGTGCTAGTCGTCAAAAGGAACGTCTCGGTTTGCCACATAGTGCAGAGGTTGGGTCTCGGGCTACTGAGAAACTGTCGGATGCCGAGAATGACGAGTTTTCGCGCTTCCAAAAAGTACACCAAGCTCACGTCGAGTACTTGCCTTTGGCTCAGTCGTCGGTCTTATTGGCTGGTCTGTTTTACCCTAAATTGTCTGCGTACTTGGGGGCTGCCTACATTGCCGGTAGGTTTGTCTATAGCTTTGGGTATATTAGGAATGGACCGGAGGGACGTAAATGGGGTGTCATGTTGATTTGCCCATCGGTTATTGCTCTCCTGGGTGCATCGTTCTATGGAAGTTTCAAGGCTTTGGCTTTGGTTTAAAAAAAGTATTGTTTTCTTCATAAATATATGAAATCTTCTTCTTTTCTTGACATATATTGGTCGGGGGACTGGACTCACTCAGGTTCTCTTTAAGACGTTGACTACGTATCCTGCCATGTTCAAGTGGGGCTCTCTCATTGCGCATTCACATGCTGTTGGAGTCTCTACGGCGTTTGATATTTTTTTTTTCCAGCAAAAAATTTATTTACGCCGTTGAGAAAATCGTTCTATACGGCACTCTCTACCAAGTCTAACGTAATCTTCAATTATGTGCTGTTTTGTACATACAAAGAGCTTGAGAGGCTCAGGGATTCAATCTGGGCGTCTCTATTTTTGTTTACCTTCTGGTATAGCTGTGGGGGTCGGATTTATACTTTTTCACCGGTACAATGCGCTCCTCATAGAAACAATCACTAAGACTACATGCTAGTCGTCACAGTCGTACTGCTGACAATGGCAGATGTGGCTGGATATATTTGCCTACCAGTGAAGGTCCACTATCTCCAACTTGCACAGCAAAAGATTAGCCGCATATGACGCCGACCTTGGCAGGTCAAGAAGACCCGCTTCAGACCCGGATCAAAATCATTAAAATCAGATCAAGAATTTGTTTGATCGATATGCAAGGTACACAAAAAAAATATGCTTCTATGCTAATATCGTTGTTTTTTTCACTCTTTTGTTTACCAACTTTTTACATTTTTCTTGCATTTTTTTTCCTATGAACTAATTCGCACACACAAAAAGAAGCAGCACATGCGACATTCCAATTCTGTTACTCGAAAGGATATCAAGCAGGTATGCCAATTGCAGAAGTACAGTAAATGGCAGAGTTGCTATTTACTTTATTGGATATTGGAAAGTCACCCGTAGCTAACAAACCTTCTGCGTCAATGTATACGTTGATTTGTGTAGTTGGCCGATGCCTTTACGGCCATAGCAGATGTGTTTGAACTTGTCGGAGCCAGAGCAAAGCCGATCGAACGTACTCGTGATAAAGCAGTGCCGGTCGTGTGTGCCCATGACAAGGCAGAGCTGGAGCGGGTGCTGGGTCCAAAGCCAAAGACTCCGCTGACCATTGGCAGATTGTATTATCTTGATCACGCTAAAGCTGCATCGGCTCAGAACCCTGACCTCAATGGCAAAGCGGTAAAGAGGTATATTGCCGCTCAGTGGGAAAACATTAGCGACGAAGAGCGTCAAACATACATGGATCGTTACACGGCCTTGAAGCTACAGTATGATATCGACACTGCTGCGTACAACGCTCGTAAGAACGCATTTTTATCTACCTACACGGAGTCTTTGTCGACAGCGCGTCTTGCTGAGACCCACACTCCGTCGGTATTGCCGGGTCCTTCGCCTGAACCTGAACGCGTTTCGCCGCCTGTATCACTGGGTTCTCCGCCTCTGACGACAGTGAGCTTCACTGAACCTGATTGTTCGACGTTGTCTATATCGCAGGGTCCTCCACCTCCGTCGATTGAGCATCTAGATGAGCTCCAGTCTTCAATGATATCGGTATTGCCGGGCTCACCACCTCCGCCGACAGAACTGCTTGACGAGCTCCAGTCCCCAGTGATGTCGGCATCGCCCGATTATCAGCCTTCAACGACTGTGTGCGTCACTGAATGTGAGCCCTTGACATTATCTCTGTCGCCGGGAGCTCCGCCGACAGAACCGCTAGGCGAGCTTCAGTCCCCAATGCAGTCAGTATCACCGGGACCTCAACCTCAGCCGACACCATACCTACATGTTCCTCGACAGCCAACGCCGCCAATATCGTCCGGTCCTTTACCACAACCGACTGTGCTCTTCGCTGAGCCTGAGCGCTCTACATTATCCAAATCGCCAAGCCCTCCACCTCGGCCGACAGAGCAGCAACATGAGGATACGGCGCCAAATGTCCCTGATTACGTATTGGATCTGAAGCTGGGTCCAAGGCCAAAGCCCCCGGCGCCAGCGGACCGCATGTATTGCGAGAGTGCCACCAAGGATATTCTTAGAGAGAACCTAGGGATGCACTCGATAGAGGCTGTAAGGCTTGCTCACATTCGTTGGAACAGTCTCAGCGAGGAGGACCGCCAGCCATTCAAGGATCGGTTCGACGCATTGGCAATACAGTTCAAGGTCGACATTGACGCGTATAATGTTCGCAAGGAAGCGTTTTTATCTACCTACAGCGAACCTTTGTCGACAATGCGCATTGCCGACCCCGAGCCCTCTACGTCGTCTTTATCGCCAGGTCCTCCACATTGGCTGATAGAGCAGCAATATCAGGACGCAGAACCAAATATCGATGAGGTAATGGAGCGGGAGCTGGGTCCAAGGCCAAAGCCCCCGGCGCCAGCGGACCGCATGTATTGCGAGAGTGCCACCAAGGATATTCTTAGGGAGAACCCAGGTATGCACTCGATAGAGGCTGTTAGGCTTGCTCATATTCGTTGGAACAGTCTCAGCGAGGAGGACCGCCAGACACTCAAGGATCGCTGCGACGCTTTGAGCAAGCAGTATCAAATCGACATTGTTGCGTACGACGCTCGTAAAGAGGCGTTCTTATCTACCCACGGCGAATCTGTGTCCACAGCGTATCCAAATGTCGCCGATGAGGTATCGAGGCAGGAGTTTGGCCTAATGCCAAAACGCCCTCCACCCGCGATCCGCCTGTATATCCGCAGAGTCGCTGGCGACATTCGTAGGGAGAACCCTGGGATGGGCTTTAAAACAATCGAAATGCTTGCTACCACTCGTTGGAAAAACCTCAGCGAGGCGGGTCGCAGGCCGTTTGTGGATCATCATCACGCGTTAAAGAGGAGGTATAAAGCTGGTATTGCTGCCTACAATGCTTATAAGGAGGCGTTTTTATCTGCCCACGGCGAATCTGTGCCGAAGACGCCCATTGCAGACCCCGAGCCCTCTACGTCTTCTTTATCGCCGGGTCCTCCAATCCAGCCGACTGTGTCCGGCGCTGGGCCCGAGCCCGAGCCCTCTACGTTATCCAAATCGCGAGGTCACCCACCTAAGTTGAGAAAGCAGCAAAATAAGGACGATGTGTTGGAGCGGGAGTTGGGCCAGAAGCCATCACGCCCTCAGTATGCGGTCCGCCTGTATTCCAATAGTGTCATTGGCGACATTCGTAGGGAGAATCCTGGGATGCACTATGCAGAAATCCTTTCAGTTGCTTCCATTCGTTGGAGAAACCTCAGCGAGGAGGACCGCAGACCGTTCGAGGATCGTCATTACGAATTGAAGAGGAGGTATAATGCCGATATTACTGCCTACAACGCTCGTAAGGAGGCGTTCTTATCTACCCACGGCGAATCTGTGTCGACAACGCCCATTGCAGATCCCGAGCCCTCTACGTCTTCTTTATCGCCGGGTCCTCCAATCCAGCCGACTGTGCCCGGCGCCGAGCCTAAGCGTTCTACGTTATCCAAATCGCGAGGTCACCCACCTAAGTTGAGAAAGCAGCAAAATAAGGACGATGTGTTGGATCGAGAGTTGGGCCCGAAGCCAATACGTCCTCAGCATGCGGTCCGCCTGTATTACAATAGTGTCATTGGCGACATTCGTAGGGAAAATCCTGGGATGAAGTGTGCAGAAATCCTTTCAGTTGCTGCCACTCGTTGGAGAAACCTCAGCGAGGAGGACCGCAGACCGTTCGAGGATCGCTATTACGAATTGAAGAGGAAGTATAATGCCGATATTGCTGCCTACAATGCTCGAAAGGAGGTGTTTTTATCTACCCACGGCGAATCTGTGTCGACAACGCCCATTGCAGACCCCGAGCCCTCTACGTCGTCTTTATCGCCGGGTCCTCCAATCCAGCCGACTGTGTCTGGCGCTGAGCCCGAGCCCTCGACGTCGTATTTATCGCGAGGTCCTCCGCCTCAGTCGACAAAGCAGCAAAATATGGACGATGTGTTGGATCGAGAGTTGGGCCCGAAACCAATACGTCCTCAACCCGCGGTCCGCCTGTATTTCCGTAGTATCGTTGACGACGTTCGTAGGGAGAATCCTGGGAAGAAGGGTGCAGAAAGTTTTCCAGTTGCTTCCATTCGTTGGAAAAACCTCAGCAAGGAGGACCGTCGGCCGTTCGAGGATCGCTATTACGAATTGAAGATGAAGTATAATGCCGATATTGCTGCCTACAACGCTCGTAAGGAAGCGTTTTTATCTACCTACGGCGAATCTGTGTCGACAACGCCCATTGCAGACCGCGATCTCTCTACGTCGACTTTATCGTCAGGTCTTCCACATCGGCTGACAGGGAAGCGACATCAGGGCGCAAAACCAAATGTCGCTGATGACGTATTGGAGCGGGTGCTGGGTCCAAGGCCAAAGCCCCCGGCGCCAGCGGACCGCCTGTATTGCGAGAGTGCCACCAAGGATATTCTTAGGGAAACCCCTGGGATGCCCTCGATAGAGGCTGTTAGGCTTGCTCATATTCGTTGGAACAGTCTCAGCGACGAGGACCGCAGGCCATTCAAGGGTCGCTACGATGCACTGAAGAGGAAGTATAATGCCGATTTTGCTGCCTACAACGCTCGAAAGGAGGCGTTCTTATCTACCTACAGCGAATCTGTGTTGACGACGCGAATTGCAGACCGCGAGCTCTCTACGTTGTCTATATCGCCGGGTTCTCCACTCCAGCCGACTGAGCAACTCAATAAGCCTGAGTGCGCGACGGCATCTGTGCCACAGACGCAGTTGCCACCAATTGATCCATTAGACCCAAGTGGGCCTGTTGGATATCCTGCGCCTTCACTGTCTCTCCTCACGCCTGGGGCTGCGTCTTGGTTTACCATACCTCCTCATGTCCCTTGGTCTGCTCCGCTTTCCGAATCCGTCTCTCGACCTGCCGGTCATCGTGGTCCATCCTTGCCTGCAGAGTCTTCAGGAACCGTTGCACTGGCGCACCCCCTTTCCATCTCATGGCCGGCAGAACTCGCTTTGCCCGACCAATCGCCAGCATTGTCATCACTTCCAGCCAATTCTGATGGCTTGCCGGAACCCACCATGGCGATTGAGCATTCGATATTGCCTACTCAAGCGACGGCGACAGCAACGGCGACTTTGGCACTGCCTGTTGTTCCACTCGAGTCATTACCTGTGGGGATACGGCCAATGTCGTTGGATATCCCGGACACGACTGAGACCGTGGCCCTTGTCAACTCTCCGGTACTACCGTTTAGCATGGGTCCTCCTACACTAGAGAAGGAATCTCCTCTATGCGCCCTACCCATCAACCCAGTCGAAAGTGTCAGGCCTGCTGAGCTGCCAACTGCAACCAAGACAAAGGCGAAGAAGAAGAAAAGGCGGGCTGCGGACAACGACGACGACGTACAAGAGCCTGGCGCTGATCAGTCTACTAGCCTACATCGAAAGAAGGCAAAGCGAACCAAGATCGACATGAAGGAGGGCAAGAAGAAGCACAAGCCAAAACCTGTAGTCAAGACTGAGGACAACGTCGAGGAGGCGGCGACTAACAAGGAGAATGACAACGCTGGCCTAGACACTGTGGCACAGACGCCAGTTTGACAGTGGATGTCACACTGACCTAATCGTGGGCTGTATGCCCATCGGATCAGAGAAAGTAACTCGGCTCTGATACCACATTTATAAGGTTATTAAAGAGACGTCTTTTTCATATATTTTAAAATAAACTGCCTATTATTTCTCTAATGCCAGATTACAGCAAGTAAAGTTTTATGTTCTACGTCAAAGTACTATAGCTAGTGTAAATTAGCAACAAGTAATCACGAATGGAGATATCAAAGCCTTGCCTCGTTAGTATCCTTTGCGTCCTTTGTTTTCTGTGTTGGGCCTTGTCCAAAGTTTTATCACAAAAGATGTAAAAGGGAATTGGGTAGTCTTTGAATGGTGATGCTTTTGAGGGAAGGTGGTTTTCCAATCCATCCTTTTTCTTCTGCTTCACTCACTTTTCAACATATTTATTATTTCACCCAATTTGTCCACACATTTTACCAGTCAATTTCTTTAGCTACAATATGCCCAGCCATTTGTCTCCAGCTCAGTCTCTTCCCGTAGATGTTCTACGCTCAATACTAAAGTGGGTAACACTAGAAAAGAGGTCGCTTTTGCATGGTGATAGCTGTCAGGTCCAACGCCTGAAGGAGTTGCTGAATGTGAGCTCTGCTTGGCGACAGGAAGCACTTCAACTTTTGTGGAGAAACATCGGCTTTTTCGTTAATCTTGAGAGTAATAAAGTACATCTCGATTGTCAAGGCTGGAAAGAATATAATTGCTTGCCAAACTATGTTAACAATTTGGTTAAAGGGGTTGATGTAAGAGTCTCTTTGTTAGGTATTATTAGTGGAGCCGCATACAAACATTTGGAGGACTATATTGGAAACACTAAAGCTTTTCCACTTGCTAACAAACTTTGTGTCATTGTGTCAGACTATGTGATTCAGCACACCGATGCTAAGGATATTGCCATTGCTAATACTCTGGAGTTTGTCAAACTACTCAAGTCAATAGCCCCAACATCAACTACAGTAACTATCGCATGTCATGGCCAATTATTTCCAAGAAGGGATGTTCCTGAAATTGGCGATGGAGAACTGGGTGACAATATATTGAAGGTGCTTGCGGATGAGCTTTATGCTGGCACCAATTGTGCACTTCTGCAGTTATTAAAAGTTGGCATTAATCCCCTATTATCTATTGGTTCCATTCCACCACTCACCTGGCTTAACATACACTGTGAGGGATCACTAGACATGCACACAAGTCTGGTTCACAAGTCTGCCGGCAAACTTCAATATTTGTCATTTCCTATTGATGCCGCCAACTTGCTAATTCATGATACAAAGGGCGAAGCTGTTGTATACCCCAGTATGCAGCATTTGCAATTAAGTGCAAGAAGAAACGACAGCCCTGGACCAACGACAATGACTACCAATATGGTACCATTTCCCGTGCTACGCGCTTTGAAGCTGGAAGCGCCATATCCCTTTGCTGATGATGTGTTATTCCGAGGCAATGCTGCCACCTTAAAGTCCCTGGAATTACATTTGAACTATAAAACTCTTGTCACTCTTGATAAGTGTCGAGCATTTGGAAACAGAAATAAAGTCTTGCAAAATGTTACTATCTATGGGCACACATTAAATTGGGATACTTCTGTTAATTCTGAAGTGAATATTGGCAAATTCCTGAATCAATTGATGTGTGCAGCTAAAATAATGACATTTTCAGGATTGGGGATGGATGTCTGCCTATCAGCTATGAAACATGGCCAGGGATTCCAGAATATCCAAATGCTTAACACATGTGGTGAAAATCTTTCAGTATTTGAAGTGTTGAGTTTACTAAGACATCTTCCAGTTCTTGTCAACCTTACTAGTGGCATTATGACTCTGGGATCTGAACTAGAAATAATTTCCATTGAAGAGCTGCCAGACCATATGGTTTCCACATATGGTGACGCAGGATTGAATTTTCAAACTTGGAAAATGACTTCTTATAGCCGCCAATATGCCTCTGAAACTATTGATTATATTTTGCTCTTGGCACTGGTATGTCCCAAGTTCAATCGGGTAGAAATCTTATCAATTACTGCTCAACATTATATCGCTAGCATTACTAAAGCTCTGGAGATCGGTCCATATAGCAAATACGCACCTCAGCTCAATAGGATGCTAAATGCTGTTCGTGGGTAAAGCAGTGCAAGAGTGAATGTTTGCAGTGCTAAGTGTTCTCCGCTTGTACACTGGAGGAAAGGAAGACGCCGTATTTTCGATAAACGCTGCTGCCTGCCTACCACATACAGATTGCTATCCAAATTTATACAGTGGCTGTGACACAAACCTAATCGTGGGCTGTATGCCCATCGAATCATAGTAAGTGACTTGGCTCAAATATCACATTTAGAGGGCTGCTAAAGTAACGTTTATTTTTCATATTTTTAAAATAGACTGCTTATTTTTCTCTAATGATAGAATAAAGCAATTAGCATTAAATACTACACCCGGGAAAGACGGTAAAGGAGAGTGCAGTCAGACAAATAATGCAAGCGGCATATAGGGAAAGACTACATTATGAACGGGCTAGATGGGAACATAGAAATGACTGCCAGATCGAGCAGGAGAGGGGCTCAGGAATATCGCCAGAAGCAAGGAGGAAGAGGATGCGTGAGGACCAGCCGCAAACAGCAGACGGACTGGACGACGGGGTGCCAAAATGGCCCCGCACATGGAAACATAGGGAGGATGAATTCCGATTATTCTCAAGAGCGTCACAGGTTCAAATCACAATGGGCGTTTCGGCCTCATAGGGAAACCGCGAATGGAAATTATTTTTCATATGGCCACAGGG